>SHCU01000221.1:146883-194019 GCA_004307685.1 Ceratina australensis | reverse complement strand
AACCCGACAGCGCCGCACGCCGCAGCCTCCGCAGCGAACCTCATCTACCTCTTCTACTCGTCTCTCCTCGCTCCTACCGTCACGCAACCCCATCGCGTCGGCGGAAGAGCTCTGACGCGTTTCTCGCGTATTTGTTGCTCTATTATGCTCCTATAGAGTCGCACGAGAACAGAAAATTTGTCGATGAGACCGCTCGATGAAATTATTGATACCGGAGCAGCGAACCGAGGTTCGAAAAAGCAGTAGAAATTCTATCTTGGAAGCCGCTGAACCTCGTTTGACGGCGGTACGCGAAACTTTTGCGACGACGAACGGGCCCGTAGAAACGTGTATATACGTATAGGACACGCGAGCAAAAAGGAAGCGCGGAACGTTGTTCGGCAGGGGGGCGGCAGGGAGAAAGGAAAAACGGAGGCGTCGCACGTGGCCGATAGGACCACGTGGTCTTTCATTCTACGTCACCGGCCGAACCATCCCATCGCGTATTGATTGAGAATGGCCATGGTCGTTTCCATGACGACGTTCCTTTTACCTGTACGGCTACACGCGCGCGCGCTACACCTTTCCTTCCTCGATTACACACAGCCGGCTATCTATCCGCTGCCTCGGGTACGTAGGTGTAGCTACGTGCTAGCGAGTCAACCTTAGGGGGAAAAGCGGGTAGGTGTGTGCACGTACGTAGGTGCGCGCTGGTACCTGCGCGAGGCTACTTTCCACCCTTCGTCTCGTCGCTGTTACGCGCGACCCCGTCCCTCCGTCGTCCTTCTCTCCGGACCCCATCGACCTGTCCTATCCGCGCGCACGGCTGTGTATCGAGTGTGAATCGGATCGGATCCTCGATAGAAATCTCTCGAGCGTACACGTTGCCGTACCACGCGTGCAAAATTTATAATCGACCCCTCGATACCGCGCCGTGACGCGTACGTACCCTCGGAACCGCCTCGCCCGCTCGAAGCGGCACACCCCCTCCGGTACCCACCGTGTTCCGGTGGTGCTGCTGCGGATCGGACACGGTACCACGGTGTCGTGCACGATCACAGTGGATTCGTTTTGTGGGGCACACCGAGCTGTACAGCTTCGGACAATTATTCTGGACCCATTACTGCTTACGTGTGAGTTTCCTTCCCTAGGGACAATATTCACGAGTAGTAAGAAATCTATTGGTTTACGTTTCAATGCTCCAGGCAGAGCCTTTGCCAGGATCATCATATACCAGAGCATTGAAACGTAAACCAATATATTTCTCAATACTTGTGAATATTGTCTCGCTAGGGAACTCAAACGTAAGCGGCAGTGGGTCCGAAATAATTGTCCGAAGGCGTACGTCTCCCAGAGGCCCGAGTAAACTCTTTTCCAGCTTCCTGGCTCGTTGACATCGATCTCGTAAATTTCAATTTTCGATCATTCGATCGAATTTCGATTCGGTCGCGGTTAGTCGGCTAAAATCGCCGGGAGATGGTCTCGACGAGAGAGCTGCTTTTTTGATCATCGGCGGAGAATAATAAAATCGATCGGATCCGCGCAAATATGAAAAACTAGCGGGGAACGGTGGACGCCGTGACAGCACGTGTTCCCGAACACGTGCTGGCATCGGGTCCACGGGCCAGGGTGAGGTGGGCCGTGAAACGAGGCACGTCGGTCGGACCAGTTCCCGCGCGAATACTTGTATTTTCTTAGACGCCATCGCGACCCAAAATTATCGAGCGATCACAGATCGCTCGCTCGAAATGTAATTATACGACGCGCCGCGATGCGAGGTTGTAATCTGACAGGCAACAACGAGATATCGTGTAACCCGGGAATAGAAACGTATTCCCAAAATGCCGACCGTATATGATCATTGATTATCTTGCTGAGAAGAATAGAACGAGGGGTGTCGGTACAACGACGGACCGGAACAACAAATCTGTCTGGACCGGAGATCCGCGTATTTTCATTGAATTTAACTCGGAGGAAAGATGCGGAGAAGAATTGTTTCTATTTATAAGGAAACGAGTAACTATCAAATTCAACGGAGGTCCAAGTTTCGGGAATTTGCTCTTTATCCGGTTGTCACTCTCATGCCTACGATTGTACCCGTTGGAAATGACAGTTCGATAGGACGCGTGTCATTGTCACGCACCGTATAATGGCAAATGGGCGGCGAATGGAGGAGACCAAAGATGCTGCCAGAAACAAAATCTTATCCCTCTCCATCCAATTATATCCCGTAATTATATTAATGAAGCTGAGACGTGAACGCTCGTCGAAATAATGTCCGACTATCGCAGAGATTTAGAAGAGATATGGCAGAACTCGTACTAGAATTTTACGATTTGTGTGTTTCGCGAACACTAGGTCGTCGGTTGCGATTAATTTCGGATCGCTACTTTTTCCGCCGAGAACGATCACTCCACGCGTTCTTCGCGAGGAAACCAGTAGCGTGTCCGTGTGCGCGCGAATCCCATTATCAGATATTATTCGAATATATTCTCGATTCATTTTGCGCGACGATCCTTTTATTTTTATTTCGAACGGTACGGTATTAATAATGAGAACGAATCTGCCCGAATTTTTCTTCGTCGTAGCTACTGTGTACACGTACACAAAAGTATGTGGACACTTCCTTAATTCTTAAAACTGCCTGAAAGAAGTTACGATATCTTTGATAAATTTGATTATCATGTATGTATTCCAGTTCGTACACTGTCGGAGAACATATTTTAATAATAATTTATTAAATATTTCACCGAGAATGATAAAGGATAATTATATCTTCTTCTCATCTACATATTCACCGGCGCGTTTACTAGTCGTGGCAATTTGGCTATTAACTGTGTCATTATTACATTTCGCGATTAATAAAGTTCCACTCAGATTCGAAGATTTCCCACAAATGTTTTTCAGATTTGGGACATCGTTTTCGGAACTGTCGTGATCCCATAGTTTTTCTATGCGATTCAAATCGGGTAATTGGGGTGACAACTAAATTATTAATTTAGTACTGTTAGAATAGATATTCGTAATAGAATATAACAACAAATATTGCTTAATAATAAGAGTATACATTATATGTATATCATAAACTTCATGAACATGGTAAGTGTCCACATACTTTTGAGCGGCAGTGTATGTACCATAAAACGTATACGTATTTAAACATGGTTTACATGTCTGCAGGACAATCGACTTTTGACCACAATAACACGTGTGCGTCGCACGTGAGAGTAGGCGGAAGGAATCATCGGAGTTGCGTTCAGATTTACGTCAATCGTGACCTGACGCGGGGACACGAGCCTCAAAGACAGCCCCGGCTTTAACCGGGGAAAAAAAATGACTGTTAAAAGGAAAACCAGTCCGCGGTGCGGGGTCGGTTTTTCCGATACCGTGGGGAGAAAGAGAGAGGGACGGGGGAGTGCGTTTCCAACGGACCGACATCCGCGGTTCTTCTTCGGCTGATGCGCGGAAAATATGATGGCCACTGTGGGAAGCATAGTCGAAGCGAGAAAGGGGAAATTCGATCGGTTTTTACAAAGAAATATCAGAATCATAAATAATTAGAGATAACTTTTTACAGACTCCCCCGTTTTCTGTATCGCGTTTAAATATTTGCATGTCAGATAAGACAGATTTCTTATATCGTAACACCCATCCGTTTCATTTTTGTACGTATCATTACCTAATTCTACTTTGAATAAAAAAAAGTTCCGATACGAACAGAAAAATATTTCGCCAGGATTTGACTGATGCCATTACGTATGTACATAACTTGATCTTTCGAAAGTAATTTCCGAAACTGAATACCAAACGAGGAATTTGAAAGTGTAGAATTTAAAATTCGTTTCGTTCTGGACGCGTGTCATTAAAATAACGAGTTGGAATTTTAACGTATTTTCAGAATAAAACTTGATCGGTCTAATCGTGCCGTTGGGACAAAAATAACAGAGGCACGTATCTCTGGATCGAAACGGTGACAACGGCCTGTTCGGATTTGAACGCTTGATCGCGAGATGGTGATCGACTCGCATCTTTGATCGAACACCGCCATCGCCGCGAGCAGGGGGACCGTCTCGAGGTTTAAAGAGAAGACGCAAAGTAGCGGATCGTGGCGCGCGCGCTCACAGCCAAGTCTATGTACCCCTAAGGTCGTGCGAAATCTACGAATTCGACGAAATGGGGTATGAGCTCTGACACACGAATTATATTTTATCGCGGATAACCCATCTACTCCGCGGTTCCAAGAATACACACGTAAGCCCGTGAATTATTAAAACCAGCGTCAGAATCGCAGAGTGCTCGAATCGAGTTAGTCGGCGCGCCCGGTCCCATTAAAAGACGACCGTTCGACAAATCGGTTTAAATGTTATTTCTAAATTCGCCATTGATCGACCGATATGGAAGAAGGAGGAGGATGCCGGTCTCGGTAATTCGCGAATCGGTTCGCGGGTTCGCTTGGAATTTGTCAAATAAAAAGGAGAACAGACCGTGAGTGACGTTAATGACAGAATTTCATTTCGCCGGGCGTGATTCTTTTTAAGGACAGTTTATTTCCGAGAACAGTTCACGTTCTCGCGGATGCAATTTCGACCGATGAAATGTTAACCGTGTTTGTTAATTAGTCGGGCCGATTCGCACGGATACGTTCATATTCGTCATATTTAACGTTGAAGAGAAAATGCATTCCTACAATATTGTTTACCAACAATTTTATGTATCCGTTGAAAAGTTAATCCGATCGGCGATCAGGCAAACGAGAAAAATGAGCGAGCCTTCTTCGGTCACCGGTGGACGGTACAAAAATTCGTTCTCGATGAAGAATAGTACGCGTTTTTGCGAGAGGTAATACGCGATTCGCAAAGCTTGCATAATGTTTCGAAAATGAATGACGTCAGTTGGGGTTGGGGTTGTTCCCGGGAAGGTTATCGATGAAACTGTATTCTTTCTCTCCGTAGCGAGTGGGTGGCTAGGATCGATGTCGAGAGTGCACGACGACGTGCACAATTTCTTCGTGGAATTTTTATGAACCCCGCACAATTTTCGGATGCAACGGCGAAGGCGGTGATCGCTGCAAAGGTAACCGAAGAGGTGGTTTGAGATTAACTCGAAACCGTCTCGAGGAACTGTGCCGGCTTCTCGATTCGTTGTCGAGCAGTCTCAACGAGCAGTCGAAGAGACGTGACTCGAGGGCATGATGAATCGTCTAACCAAAAAGAGGAGAAAACAAAATTTCTGATAGCATCCCGCATCCAGGGAGATCACGGAAATTTTATCTAACGCGAAACGAACTAGCTGTTCGCGTGCGATCTCTATTTGGAACTTCGATCCGCTTCATCGGCCCTATTTCCACTTGTGAGTCTCAAAATTACCAGGACGTAAGTCTCCGAGAATAATCGATAGACGTTCGGGTCATCTGTAGGTGCACACGCGTTTCGTTCATTTACATAGCTTCGAAGATCCCCATTGTACATCCGTGTACCTCGAGGTTGCCCGATTCTTTGCCACGAGTCAGCCGCGCATTATTATGCGCTCAGGTTCAAGTTTCGCGCGAGGTTCAACAATAAGTTTCCTCGCGCAACGGGGTAACAAATTTTAATTACCAGCTTGGTCTCCTTTCACCGTACAGTGTTGCGTCGAGTACGCGTGTTCCGTGCACACGTTCGTATTTATCTCCTTCCACTGACGATCAGAATGATCCTCGCGCGACCGTCCAAGTAAATAGCATACTTATACAGCGAATTTTTCATATAAGAATAAAATATAGAATCAACGTGACATCGTCATTTTCCATAATTTTGCACATTTTTACATTTTTAGAAAGAAGCATAGAGTTTGCTTCCTTCCAATGCGTGTCGCTTGATTTTAAACGGGTAGGAGTAAACGAACGTAATCATTGAAATTACGAGACTACCAGTTTTATCAAGGAAAAAGTATGGAGAACAAATTTTTTTTATATGGAAATACTTATAACTTCCTTCGCATTTCTTTAAAATGTGGAATCAGAGTACTGTATACTCGTATAAGAAATGCCGCTTTCTGTTTTACCGATGACACTACGTGCAGTTGAGATTTCCCAGGTGGCAGCATCTCACAGTTATTTACAAAATTTGCAATAAAAAATTATCTTCTCGGCATAACGTTCTCGTCTCGACGACGATCGACCACTACCTAAACGTGGAGTTCCCTTCGAACACCTGTTATTAATTGACGTACCATCGTGATACGTATCACGAACGCAAAACTACCGATGCATCCGATAAAGATATAATCGTTCCCCCCTTTGCGTTAGTTTAGCACATTGGAAAAATATACAATTTTGTAAATAATGAGTAAGATTATAGTTAGAAAACATAGTTTATCAACGAGACTATGTAAATGGATGTGAAACGAATCCCTTGACTCGATGATAGCATTCTGTGCATAAGAATGTTTAAACTTTTTAAATTTCAACGCTACCTCGTTTACACGATATAAAATGAGAGACTTATGATCGCCGCACTATTTACTAAAGTACCAGTAAAAATACACAAAGTGCATAAATCTTGCGTTTAAATGCTATTATGCTAACGCAGCATATGTCTGTTGGAAAAAACACGCTGCAATATTCATTGATCGTGAAAGATAATTAACATTGGCAAAAGAAACTCGTAACTCGTAAATGAAATACGTGTGATTCGTGGCAACGATAAAGTTGCAAACATCTTAAACGAACTTTTCTCCGCGAAGGAATGAAATTTCGACGTTAATTTCATACGTACAACGACGAGCTGTTTGTTGCGCGCGCGCGTGTGTGTGCGTGTGTGTGCGCGCAAACGAGGCGACACAACTTGATGTTCTCACCGAACGTGAAACGTAAAGTTAATAGAAAAGGATCATCGTATCGTGAGTCTGGTGGTCCAACGATTCGCAACAATTAAACTAATTATTTTAATTACAATGGTACCTATCATCTCCCTCCTTCTCTTATTCTCTATCTCTCTCTCTTCGAATCGGCTCCTTCGGGGAAAGATCAATATATCGTATGTAAAGAAAGCGACTGTTTATCAGTCGAATTCACCGATTCGCGTGTTACACCTCTCGTAAATCTGATCGTAGCCCACGATGAGGCGATCGACGTTAGAATATCTCCGAAGGAACGAGCTTTTTCTTCCCTTGAACACTTTTTTCTCGTGGACGCTTCCTACATATGTTAGTGTGTATGTGTGCGCGCGTATTCGTATGTGTACGTGTATGCATGCACGTTTACGTGTGTGTTACACAGCACTCGCGCGCACACATGCACGCGTATGCGTGTGAAGGCCATGTTAACAGACTGTAAGTCAACGGAATGACTTCTCTAACCGACAAATAGAAAAAGACGTAAGTGATAGCAGAGGGAAAATTTACTCACGATTTACACCGGCTTCTCCGCGGCTCCCACAGAGCTTTTCAACGACGGCTACTTCACTTTCCACATTATTACGTCCACAGCGGAAAAAAAGGAACAGCGAGAGAGCGAGTTTGATCAAAAGCACAATTTTCGTGACGTCATCGGTGGTCGGACATGCGCAAATTGTTTTCGGTGTTTTTCCATTTACCGCGGAAACACGTGTGGCGATGTATGCAGCAGCAGCAGCAGCAGTAGCAGCTTCGCTCCTTTCCTTCCTTCCTTCCTTTCGTTCGTTCGTTCGTTCTTGCTTTCCTTCCTTCTGATATTGCCTGCTTGCTTGCTTGCTTGCTTGCTCCGGACGGTTCTCTCGTTCACCCCGGTTGTTTTCACGGCAGCGAGAACTTGGAGGCACGCGACATTATCGCGACTACGCGGGGTCTATCATCCGCCTGCGAATTTTGCCTGCGATTATTCGCGAGAGCCAGCACCACGGCTGCCTGCCGACATCTACCCATCCACTCCCACTTGTTAAGTGACGTACACTGACGTCATCGATAGTTTACCTTGAAGCATGACATTGAGCCGCATGCCTGGCAATCTCTCGGATCAACTTCCCTATACCGGTAACGACGGTTCAGTCTTTTTTACCTCGCGCTCCGAATATATACCCGCCGCGACAAAGCCTCTAACTACTACCCGCGCCCAGCACAGGAACGGAACCCGAACACGACGCCATATTACGCCGCGGCGATTCAAAATGGCGACCCAAGATGGCAGCTCGCCGCGTACGAATGGCTCGGCGCATGCGCGGTACGTGCCCGCACGAACATTCGACAAATCGTGCCGCGCTGATACGTTTAGATACTTTTATTTTTCCGTGGTACCCTGCATATGAAAAACAAAGGAAAATTCCTTTCCTACGAGTCTTTTATTCATACGTGGACGCGGGGAAAATATTTCATTTTATGAAATAGGGATAACGAGCAAGAGAGAGCGAGGGAACGAGGTATAGGGTACTCTTATCTAGGCTAGGTAGTAAACGGCATCTGAATGCTCACCGGTTTAAATTGATACTTGAGCTGAACTACTTGCTCGTTTATCTTTAACAGCCTGACAGACTTCGCTACGAGACAGAGATCGTAGCATTAAGCGACTATCTATATTTAATAATGGCATAACATGGAAATGACATATGAACCTTGATGCGCATAGTAAGAGAAAGTAATGATGGCGGTAATGGCGTTTGCAATCAGTTCGTATCTGTTGTACGATCAGTTCGTTCGATGTTTCATTGGGACAGTGAGTTAATATTCATCGCGGGTGTAAAACGAACAGAGTGAACAGACGCTCGAGATCAGAGATGAAAAGCTTGAGATATGATTAAGGATTTAGGATCTTGATTCGCGTCGTTTTTTTATCGTTAATTTATAGACGTCGATTCGATTAATCGCGAGACGAGCCCTATGTATGTATGTATGTACATACTCGCTACTTGTAACTAATAAATGTTTTGAAAAATGGGCTATTAGAAACGACAAATGTATAGGCGGTATAACAAACGAACGCAAAGAAACAGATGTAATCCGTATGATGATAGGAACCATGAAACTTCAGGACAATGGTCATGAATTCAGTACAAATTCGTTGTAAAGCTAGTTTAAATATATTACTTTAAACCGATTAATTGTTCTGTTTATCATTCATTAATCACCGTGAGGAAGCGTTAGAAATTTCGAAGATGCCCGTTGTGGATTGTAAGTACGTTGGCCATTATTCGAAGTATTCGTAACTCTATTTATTTTTTTGACGACCGCCTCCTCGGTTATGTTTACGTTTACCTTTTTTCCATTCTTTTCTTTCTCGTACGTTCAAGAGCAAGATCATCGAAGCAACAAGCACCTATAAATTATACGTTTCACGAAAACGAAACGTACGTACGTGCGTAAACCTCTCTGTTATCCGAAAAAAAGAAAATATGGATTTTCACTTACGTTTCGTTATATGATTTTTGAATAAGATCATCGAAACATTGAAATTTTTATATGCCGATAATTGACCGCTAGATTTGATTCGTTAACAATGGATGGTCTGAACAAGAAGCAGAACGTTCATAATGTGGCCAAAGGGAAAGAGAATCAGAAAAAGAATAACCCGGATGACAGAATGGAGAAAGAAGAATCAGAGGTAGATGTGGTGTATGCCACTCGATTAGACTCCACGAGACCCGAGGACGTAGAGAAAAAAATTCAATGTTTAAAATACGTGTTGGAAAAAGATATGAGGGCAGCTGATCTTAAGTGGTCATTGTTCGTAGCAGCCTGTAACACTTATCGCTATGATACCTGCCTGAAACCCTTTCCACCGATGTATATAAAAAATGAATGCAAGGACATAGAGGCTTTGGTAAGAGAGCGAAAGAGAAGGCTTTTTCGAATCAGTGGATCGATCGTTCAGTTTCTAGATTCTCTGTAATTTTCGTGTTACAGAGAAGAGCTATAGAAGTAATTCCTCCGTTGACCGTGATACTCGAAGCATTATCAGAACCAAATGTCTATGAGAGATACAGGTCGGCTATAGACTTGTTACATTGGGTTCTAGTTCGTCTGAGAGATCCTTATATAAAAAGCATTAAAAAAGAAAGTGTAAGTTCGAGTATGATGACAAATAGTAACATAGCGATGTTAGAATCATTAATTTTCATCTGCTTTTCATTGAGAGCTTGTTAAAAATTTGAACAAATGCTTGTTGTAATACAGTACGACACGATATTGAGGAAAGCACCCTCAGAAATGTCTCTAGTTGCTCCGAACTTAATATTCCAAGTTGCAAGTACAAAACAATCTACTTCAGAGGACAGATGGAAAACGATCGCACAAGGCCATTCAACTTTTTATGCCTATCATGGTAGTCGCTTAGAGAATTTTCATTCCATTATACATTACGGTTTGCAACAGAGCATGTGCAAGGTAATCGTCCACAATCCGGGTACCGTAACAGTTTTTCAACTTTTTCTATGTAGGACACGTGTAAATTTTATGTGTGCGTGTGTGTGTGTGACGATGTATCTTTTAGAAATCGTTGTTTGGCAAAGGGATATATCTCTCGAGCGAATTAGGCGTAAGTTTACCCTACAGTCCCGCTGGTTACGGTTGGGGAGGTAGCATGCTGGGAAGCGAAATGAGCTGCATAGCTTTGTGCGAGCTCGTTGATCATGCCGATGTAAAAACTGGAGATTCAGGTAAGATCAGGAGTATCACGGACAAGGGTGAGTAGGCGGCATCGAGGTCGTGTATCGTCGTTTCTTATGCGCGACGCGTTTTGCAGAAGACAGTGCCAGGAGCATGGTCACGGATTCTGTAGGCGGAAGAGTACCAAATAAATATTATTTGGTAACAAATAGCGAGTTGGTCAGGGTACGGTATCTTCTAGTTTACAGCCACCAAGTTCAAGCAACGAGGTAATTAATGATAGTAGTAGTAGTAGTAATTCCTACAGGAATACCTATTATACCACGTTTGATCCGGTATAAATGGACACGCATGGAAATATCTATTGAGTCTCGATTGTTTCGCAGGCGCACCTCCGAGAGCAGAGGAATATTGACATGGTTCAAGCAACATAAATTATTAACGTTTGTACTCGGTTACGTGGTGCTATTGGCTTCGGTCGGATTAACTCATAACAAACAAGTGGAGAAGTACTACAAATTATTTGTTCAAAAAGTTGGACTTGAGTAGTAAACAAAATGTGAATTTTTTACTGAAACGAGTTGTCCCTCCATGTTCACTATAATACTTGTATGTGCATCGAAGCGAAAACAAATTGTTTCGTGTATTTTCTTTTTTCAATGATATTTAACAGAATATCATAAGAGATATACATGTATACAATTTGTGAATATCCATAATCTACGTGAAATCCAACGCTACGTAAAATCTCATTTGCTTCCATAGAGGAACATATTAATATCTTGACAATATGATGGGAAAATTTTCTGTGACCAAGTAATCATCTTGAAATATTACGATTAGATTCACTTCAAATTCTGTAACAGATAAATGTTTTCATCATCAGAGCAAATCGCACACCGACACCAGTTTCAGAGATGACAAGTATTCTTCGAGCCGATCGACGCTTACCCACTTTGAAATTACTGGTACTCAATGTAGGACATGTAAATAGCCTAGGAAATATCATGTATATCGGTATAGGAAATTGTTTACAAACGTCTCCATCTCCGATTTGTATATTTTGTATCTCCGTAGCTGAAATAAACGTAGTATTATAAGATGATTAACTGAAAAAAAGACAGTGTTGTCACTCTATTCGACGTTTACCATCTTTAGAGTAGCCCTCTGCACAGCCGCACGTTTCCACTCTCACCAACTGCAGTTCGATCGACCTTATGCTAGCGTTGCAACCTTCAATTACCACCTCGGATCGGCGGTAGAAATTACTGTTATTTTACGCGACTAACAAATCTTCCATTTGTTAAAATTCGGATGTTACACCCGAGGAATGCACGCGGTACACGTATACTCTTTGTGGCTTACCTCTCCCGTCAAGGGTTCAGAGATTTTACAATACAACGAATCTAATTTCCCAGAAATATGAAATCGGGGCACGTTCGTTCTGTCTCTCGTGTTCTGCAATGATTCAGGCATGATCTTGAAACATACTGGTTTACTGGCCATTGCATCCTTTTGCGCTCGAGGCGGTATCTTATCTTCCACTATGAACTCCAACGATTTGCTGACATCCTTTGCCAAGAAGCTTCGTTTGACATCGCAACGTATAAGATATTGAATATTAACAAAGACGCCGTGGTAAGTCTCGAACAATGGTTTAGTCCCTCTTGGTTTTAATGGTAACTCAAACGGTATCTCTGTTCTGCCGCTCGGTATCTTGCCGCTCGGAGCTACATCCAAGGTGTATTGAACCAATTGTATCGGCTGCAAATGCGATCAAATTGTTTTTAACTATAGTTTTTAGCTACGTAAACTTAAGTGGGTGGGTAATAATAGTAGGTGACAGGTAGTAAGTTGGATAATTTGCAAGTACACCGAATAAAAATTACGCACTTTGACGGAATTATAAAAGGCGTCCAAGATACCAAAATTCTTTGAGCTCAATTGTAAATTAACCGAGCCTTCCATGCTTAAAAATATTCCATCGTGTTTAACATCGGAATTAGTTTGTATCAATATAAAGCCAGCAACTATTTCCTGAAGAAAATAACCTTTAGCTTAACTGTGTTCTTACCTCGCTTATCACGATTATTCATGTTAATTATTTCAAGACATACCCCTTCGCGGTATATTTTACTAGCTCGCTTCAGCTTGATATCAATATTTAGCGTCATCTTACGATAATTAATATTGCGTGTTTAGATAGCATTCAAAAATAATGTTCGTCGCATAGTCGTGAAACTTGTTACGCGCAGTCTAATAAATTATTCATTTTAAATCTTAACTCATCGACTCGTCGTACGGGTCAACGATTATTTATTATATATTTACAAACAACTACAGGAGATGATTAAGAGATAAAGATAATCGAGACAGCCGTATAGTTGTGTTGTGTAAATGTCTCTGTATACGATGAAGACATGACGGTGTTGTAGACAAGAGGATCATCATATATTCTTTTTCATCATCATGATATAATGTACCGTAATACAGAGTAATATAGAAATGTCGATTGCCACAGTAAACAGGAAAAAAGTGTAAAGTTAAAAAGAACACATTTGGTACGTATGTACGTGCATATACACATACATTCATACAGGTGGCGGCTAGCCCGTGAACCAATCATACGTTTTCGCGGGATTTCTTCGTCCACCAGGGATACCTACAGGTGCGCGCGCGCGCAGTGTAGAGCAGGGTGAACTTCCGTCTGATCGACTAAACAAATTCAAACCGACGGAGTCGTTACTGCGAGGTGAACGTTGTTTGAGGAACGGTGGAAGCAGTTTATTCAGACGAATTTAGTGCCGTACGAGACACGATTTAACCGGAATAGTCATGGCGTTAAGAAACCGCACAGCACTCACGGTGAGTCCGAACGAACTGAATCAAAGAATTGGCTCGTAATTTCTTTAAACCGTTGAAATGTGGACGGGGGAGTTCAATGGAACGCAGGGTAACCGTCGCCTGTTCCTGACATCTTTAAATGCCCTTCGTCGACTTTACAGACTATCTATCATGCTCGTGGACACACAATCAGCACACACTTTATTTCATCAGTCTTTGCATCTCGATTTTCCTCTTTTCTTTTGAAAGTTTTATCATTTATTCGTTTAAAAACGGGAAGCTTGAATTTCCGAGGATTACCCTCTATCCGCTTGTAACGTGTACATTTCGCTCCCCGTCGCTGGGAGCTAGGGTTTGACGCCGTTCTTTTACAGAAAATATATCTCTTTTCTTTCATCCATTTTTTCATCGATTCATGGTGTATCTGCATCGTTTAAAAACCGCTGAGCATCTTTTAATCTTTATGGCGTGACGTAACGTGATTCGCAATCGTCCTTTAATAAAAGAGAAAAAAAGTAGAACGTGCTTTCGAATTACTTATTCCGCGATATATTTTATTTTATTTATTTACCATTGTCTCCCTTAATATTGAAATTGTTAAAAAAAGATATGTTCATTCGAGGAAGTCTCCTTCCTACTCATTATACATTCTTAACTCTGCATCGCATTATTTTACAAATTTACACGCTCCATCTCCTGTCCTTAATATGTATACAATAAATAAACTTGGTGGAATTGAACGAATGCATTGAAAAACAGAATGGAATCAATTTTCAGAACGTTGTAAATCAAGAAAACACGAAAAATGCCAAGTCTTCCACCACCACCAGCAGCAGCTCGTTATTAGCCGGGAAGATGAAAAGGGCTGCCTTGGGTGAAATAGGAAACAAAGTAAACACATTGAGAGGCGTAGAGCCTGTTGATAGGACTAGCTTGCTACACAAGGATAAGAAAAAACTTGTAGTGCCAAAACAACCGCCAGCGGGTGTTGTTAAACCGCACGAGAAACCGCCGCCGGCGACCGAGAAGGTGCCTGTACAAGTGGTTAAACCTTTGCCAAAGGCTGTGGCTCCCAGCGAAAATCGCCGCTGCGCGCTGCTGCAGCCCCCCAGCAAGAAAGAGATCCAATCGTTCTCGTCAGATCTGTTGGCGATCGAGGATATCGACGAGGAGGATAAGGAGAATCCTAGCTTAGTTTCTATATACAGCAAGGAGATCTATGAATACTTGAGGAAGCTGGAGAGCATGTACCCCGTTAAAAAAGGATACCTCAGCGGACAAGAAGTCACACCAAAAATGCGGAGTGTGCTTATAGATTGGCTGGTAGAAGTACACCAACAATTCCACTTGTTGCAGGAGACGTTGTATCTGACTGTTGCTATCATTGACCGATTTTTACAGGTCATTAAACTTTATAAAACAATACTCTCTCTCTCTCTCTCTCTCTCTCTCTCTCTCTCTTTGTTCCTAACATTTCATTCATTCATGTATATGTCTATTTCAACAGAGTTTTCGCACGATAGACAGGAAGAGGTTGCAGTTGGTCGGCGTAACAGCCATGTTCATCGCTAGTAAGTACGAGGAGATGTGTTCGCCAGACATAAAAGATTTTGTATATATCACCGACAACGCGTACACGAAATTAGAGATACTGCAGATGGAGATTGTCATCGCGAAAACGTTAGACTGTTCTTTCGGTAGACCATTACCGTTACATTTCCTAAGAAGGTACAGCAAAGCCGGGAAGGTAAGTGGCGCGCTCCTTTTCATCCGACAGTTTATTTTTATATGTTTGCGTTCTTTTTACTGATCCTACTTGTTTCTAACTTGGCAAGGCTCTTCAAGTGCATCACACAATGGCCAAATATTTTCTAGAACAAGGTTTAGTACATTATGAAATGTGTCATTATCCACCGAGCCTTCTTGCAGCAGCAGCGTTATATTTGGCTTTTCTGTAAGTTGTTCGCCGAACAGTTAATTATTATTTTTATTATTATTTACCGAATCAATGGTTGATTGTTTGAATTTAAAATTACGCGCAGAATTATTGGTAACGACGACGAGGACGAGCAGAAATTAGTCTGGACAAGTACGCTGGTTCATTATAGTAGCTATACCAAGGACGACGTGTTACCCGTAGTGCGGGAAACAGCGACTATGATACTTAACGCTGAAAAGAGTAAATATCAAGCAGTAAGGAAGAAATACGCCCAATCGAAGTTTATGAAGATCAGCATGCGCCCTGAGCTCAGATCATCGATGATGATTGCCATATCCACCGGAAAACCGACGTTATAATGTTTGTTTTTTAGTAATACTTGTAGCAAATACTTCGTTTTTTCGATTCGTCGTCCTTCGAACGAAACAGTTTCTTTTTCATCACGCATAGAACGATGTGTATATGTTTTCAAAGGAACAGAGAGATTCGTGAGATGGACGAGCATGCATGCTGAGATCAGGCGAGACTATCTTTCATTCCTATCCAATATTATTCGTATTGTTACTAAATGACCAGCAGCATCTTTCTAAATCCGGTTTTAATAAACAAATTATTTCCAAGCGATGACTTTCGCTCCGAAGTATATAAGTACACTGTGAGGAGCAAACGATTTGGAAGTAATTTCAAATACATAGTATCGGTCGGAACGTTGAAACTGTAACCGCAGAACAAAATTCATCGTTCGGATAATTTTAATTGCATTAGTCACGGATTACATGTCAATCACCGTAGATAACCGAGTTGCACGGAGAAGTTGGAAGCAAGATATTGAAACCTATTGAATGATAGTCTCGTTTGTTTACGCATAAAGAAAGGGAGAGAAAGAGATTCGGCGATCCTGTTAAAAATGGGATGTTTTAATTGTTACGCGGGATGATTGGTGTACAAAGTTTGTAAAAGAAAGATAAACTTTAATAAGTGATTCTATGTGTGTGGAATCGAGCAATGAATTATGTTTGCATGCTTACGATGGATTGGCATCGCGTCGCGGGTGGTATCTGATTTGTTCAAATCAAATACGCAGAAATCGCTCATTAAAGATTCTCTTTTAATATTTAGACGTAATTATGGAATTTAGAATAACTGTATACAGAAGTTTAGCAGTGCGTCTGAGATAGAAAAAAACGCGCGAGAAGCACGGGAGTATAGTCAATTGATACGAATATATATATATTTTTTTTTGGATTCTTTTTCGAAACACTAACGAACAATGTTTGCCGAAGGATCTCCGTTCGAATTTGAAATAGAAATTCGGTAAAATGAGATGATACATTTTGAAGATGTTAGACCAAGTCAGGCATATAAACACTACCACTGCTATTACCACTTCTCTACCGGGACACACGGGTAATTTTGAAAGATTGTAACGGAATAATTTTTAAAGAAATTCTATTTTAAATCGCACACCAATAATGATTTTAATACGATTGTACCACGCTCTTGCTACCTATCCGCATCTCGTACATCGAATTCAAAGTTGAGATAAATTTTAGACATTTTTCACGCAGCATTCGTCAAACATTTTGCCGAATTTTTATATAATTTGAAGCAGGATTTTGTAGGTGATTTAAATTGTAAATCATATCTTTTATACTAAAATATTGATGACATTTTAACTTTTATTCATGATTATAAAAACATTTTTATTTTGATAGTAGCCCTATAAAATAATTTTAAACTTCTTAATGTAAGATGAAAATACCCGAGTATGCCAGACAACATTGATAATTTATACTTTGATATCGATATTTTCAACAACAAATATACCCAATGACCGTGATTCGTGCTCACCGACTGGCGTTTTGTCAGATTAGCAGTAATACCATGTTTGAACGTATGAGGATTGTATAAAATATGTGTAAAAAAAAAAGAAAAAATTCAGTAAAGAATAAACTGTAATTATGTTTCGATCAGGGTACCATCACACGTATCATTCACGCGAGACACAGTATTTATATTTTTAGATTTATAGAGAGAGAGAGAGAGAGGGATGCAATTGTGTTACTTTGTGATGCGATCTCTAAGACTGCGAGTTCGCCTCGCAACACAACCCGTTCAATAGAGTTAGATATTGTAATATATTTTATTTACATTTACATTCTTATGGTAGGCTAGAAAAATAATATTTAGCGACTCCGTGAATGTCTGCTAAAATTTTAGTGAATAAATAGGAGGTACACCGATAAGGAATTAAATAAATTTTGTTTTGAAGGAACAGATGGATGAGAAAATGCAAGAATCGTGGCATATTGCATATTATTTTACAAAGCCAAGCATACAAAGCCACCGTTAAAATATATTCAATTTCCAAGGTAAAAAATGATCGATCGGTGGCGATGCGATGTAGGGTTCTGCAAATGATTGAACAGTTGAGAATTTAAGGTCACTCTTGAACATAAACGAGACGACGATGACGCGTTAACTCACCAACTAATTTTTGACAGGCAGATAGCCCTTGTAGATCCGACGACGCCATAAATTCCGCATTCTCCTAGAATTTAATATACGGGATATTGCTTGTTAATCGTGGTTAATCGAGCGATCACACGATTATTGTAGTTACCATTTCTGTCAGGCTCGACGGTGCAGATTTGTCCCAGATTTCAGATTTACTCTTTTCTATCGTTAACAAGAATCGTTCTATACGATTCTGTATCCTTTCCGCGTACTCGTCGTCGCCAAAGTACACGAGCATTTGAATCAGTGAGCGGAAATCGTCTGCGGTCAGAATCATCACGCGTAAAAATTTCATTCAACGTTAAACGTAAACGTCCAATCGATTGACCGCAACAAAGTACCTTTCTCTTTGTATAAGCTGCTGATAATCTGATACAAGGCTTGTATCAACGCTACATCCTCGAAAACATTGCCTTCCCTCAAGCTTGAAATTTTTCTTTCCTGCTTCCTTTTATTCTTGCTTGATCTGTAGCTCTTGCTGAAAATTACACACGCAGACACGTGATCCGATCCGAAAAAAAAGAAGAAACGAAAATCAAAGCGTTTCAAAATCTCTTACACGGACGACAAATTCGACGATCTTGATCTTTGACTCGTAGCAGTAGCAGTGGAACCAGTCACGCTACTCGTGTCGCTCAGGATATCTGAAACACCCTTGCCGCCGACCACGGATTCGTTGTCACAGATCTTGTCGTACGACATTAGACGACATCTTCGCGAGGCGATGATGTTTTGCCTGACCGTCGCGAGACGTGATCTGTGCCGTTCGAAATCGGTCTCATTCTGTTCTATTCGAAGCATCGTCTGATCCGCGAACTCGTACACGCTCGATCTGATCCGGGATTCTACGAAAAAAATATGAAAATTTCGATCGATCATGTTCCGTTGTCACGTTAACGATCAATGATGTCTCGTCGTCGTAGTAAAAATCTGTATTTACCGATCAGATCTAAATTGTTGGTATCATGAGCAGCAGCGATTCGCACAACATCTTTCCATCGTCTACCGCTGCATAGGCAGCCTATGGCTTCTTCCGTGTCCTTCAAATAAGTCATCGACAAATGAGCGGCCTCTTCGTATTTCTTATCCGTTTTCAAACGTACTACCAGATTCTTGTAAAGCAGCTGCTTCTCCGTTTCGCTAAAATATTGTTTAACGCGGATGACATTTCCTTTTTAAATCGTACGTTACCTAAAATTACGCGAATCGAGAATCGTTGTGATATCAACCTTAGATTCATTTTAACGGATAGCGCGATGACATCTTGCCAGCTACCAGCCAATTTGTAAGCGCTCAACGCTTCCTTAAAGTTGCCGCTTCTTTGGAACATGATTCCGGCCTCAAGGTAGTGCCGCTTCTCCCGCAAAAATTCACCGTAAATTCTGGCCACTTCTCTGTACCGCTCGCTGGCTCTGTCAAACAGTCTCAATGCCTCTTTGTAAAAATTCTGATTACGTATCAGGTTTACGCACTCGTCGAAACCGTTCGGATCTTCGGATATATGTCGGAGAGCAGACTCGTAACGTTTCAAATGTAAATCAATCGTGTATCTCATGCGAGTCTCATCGAGCTTCTTCAAGTCGTTTAAGAACGGAACGTACTCTTTCGGATCCTTTTGCGACTTGGACGCGATGAACATGGTCAGATCGAAATCGTACATCCCCAAAGCTATATCGAACAAAACATTTACATCTACTATGTACAACAGATATCTCAGGGCTTTGTCGGATTCGATCTCGCTCGATTCTTCGCTCGGCGAACTGTTCCTTTCCTGTTCTCGTATCTCCTTGATCTTGATTAGTGCCGATTCTATTCCCTGCTTCTTCTTTTCCTTCACCAAGCTTATCAGTATAGGCTGTATCAACGACTGACCGACATTATTTCGTGCCTCCATGATCCCTCGCAGTAAACTGCAAACCGTTTCTACTTTATTCGTTTCGATTTTCGATGCGTGCGACCGCCGATTCTTTCGGTAACAACTGATATTAGCGTATATCGTCGTGGTCACATCTTCGTCCGTCAACTCTGACAGAAATAAACTCAACCAACTCGCTTTAGAAACTTGTTCCACAAATTTAGCAGCGTTCTCAACGAATTTTTTCGGGTCATGATCGTAGATGAGATTCAAGTTTATTCGCTGTCTTCGCATCGTATCGAAGGCCGACGAATAATCACATTTGTCCAAGTAGATTCCAACGATGTACAGAGACAGTGCTCTGGGTTGTATGCACTCTAAATTTCCACGGGGCATTTGTAAAATTGTCCTCGAATCCTTCGAGATGGCTGCGATCAAATAAGATCCTCTTTCGACCCTCCTAACGTCTACCACCATCGGTGATGGCGGTTGGAAATCGGATGGAAACGATTTTCCGTTCGCATCGTTCTCCCATGGCTTCACGGTTAAGTCCTGTTTGTTGTTAATCAACTCCTCGAAGTCTTCGTCGGTCAAACGGACGGATATCAGAGTTTGATGCACAGTCGTGAGAAGCAAGAATTCCGAGTGGACAAAGAAGCTCGTGACAGTGTTTGTCGGACAAATTTGCTTCCCGTTTATTCGGAAGTTCCAAAAGTTCAGCGAGAGCACAGCATGCTTTTCACCAATTTTTACGACCTCCACCTTGGAGAGATTCAGATCCTCTAACTGCACGTCGATCGGCAATAACAACTTATTATCCTTGGTATATTTTTTTATGGTCTGGTCAACGATTATGTACGCCTCTTTCGTTGAGTCGGGAGAGGGAACTATCCGTTGAATCAAACCATCCACGACGTGAGCATAGCTGAAAAGATCGAACGATTCTTAGATCTCTATACACGGGCACGAGGTGTATTTCTATTATTCTATATATATTCTATTCTATCTATCTATATCTATATTCTATCTATATCATTATTTTCCACAATTCATTTTCTCTACCTCATCGTTACCTGTCCCTGGACTCCATGAATCGAATCTAACGTCAAAACACAAAGGAAGCTTTGATCATTCGTGCTCGACGTCGAACATAAAACGGTATTTTTATCGAGCCATAGAAAGTGATGCATATCGTAAAATGATTCGACTAAATCGCATCGTACGACGTCGTACGTTCCGACATGTTCATACTTGAACACGCTCGAACCATCTTTTCGATGTTTGTAAAACATCAATTTGTTACTGCTGGAAACACAGAAGAAGGCGTTGCTATCTATCCAGCGTGCATCGTCGCGTTCATAGTTCTCTAATTCGGGAGCAAAGACAAGAGAATTGACGAGCTCGGTAGTTTCTATAGTTTGATGCGCCATAGGAGGCGGAACGATTCCTACTCTGAGCCCGGTCATCAGCACTTTATTACCGTCTATAACTCCAATGACAGATTTATCAGCCATGGTTCTGCCTCTACTGTGATCAACGGACCAGTTAAATTCCAAGGTGACAAGTTCTTTGGCAGTTAACAAAATGAGTTTCTTCGGAGAAAACGCCGCTGCCGCTGCTGCCTTCCAAGTTGCGTATATCAGTGGTTCATTCACGGGAAATACAATGTGCTGCTTCAAATACCAGTGGGAATTATTTAGCGTCCACAACTGTAGGGCAGAGGTACAGTCTTCTCGCGTCTCGGACCAGATGGCTAAAATCTCAGAGCACGGAGACCAAAATAAATCTCTCACCTGTAATAGGCAAGGCATATAAGAATCATGCGAAACTATTCGCACGTAGAGGCACCGTTAATAAAAGCACATACTTTGACTTCGTTTAATTTAAAGGGAAGCGCGAATTCCCCGTGTCTCAAACCATTTTTCTCGAACAGTGCGACAACGTGTTTGTCCCGAGAAATCTGTGCCGTTGCTATCAAGCTACCGGATGGTTTCCACGACAATGGTTCTTCCAATCCATCGATAAATTCGCTGGTGTACTGTAAAATACCTTCCCTATTAAACACTTTAAACCTTCTAGATGTACTTTCGCGATGCAGAAAACCAACGACAAACAATGAACCGTCGTCTCTCCAGCTTATTCTACATAAGGCGTCGTCCGACTCATTTATATTCGTATTTACTGCCACCGGTCTGCTCGTTGTAGCCGCTGCTTTCCCTTCGCTTCCGTGAAATTGGGTTTCCTTCTTACCCCAGCCGACGGTTACAAACTGTCTCTCACCAAATTCAGGAGCATGCAAGTCTACCTCTGATATCACTTGAAAAGTAGACGTCACCATCGTGATCACAATGTCGTTTATCGTGACTAGCACGATCATTTCGTAGTCCGGGCTTAATTTCATAGACTGCAGGTCTACGTTTAACTCGGTTATCAACTCGTACTTAAACCCAGATTCCACGTTTATTCTGACGATATCGCCTGATTTGCAAGCTCCGTACAGTTCCTCCGTACATATTCCTCTACAGTATTCCAAGCTGATCAAGTCGAGATCTTCATCGATATCAAAGGATTTGATATCCTCTTTGCTATTCGACGGTACTTTGTAGAGTTTGCGTTTAAAAACGATGAAAGAGTCGTTGGTATCCCAATCGACTGCATGCAATATTTTTTCCTGTGGTCTCGCTTCCAAAAAGTCTAATTCACGACCGACTCGTTGTATTACCGTCAAGTTTTTCATCGCGCCAACAATTATTAGCGTAACAATCGCACGTCCAAAAACTATTGCCGATTTCACTTGTCCTCGTATCTAACCTACCTATATAAAAATAAGATTGAACTGTAACAACTGGAGCGTGCACGTGCAGTGATTCAAGTGATTCTCAGCGCTACCATAGTAGAGGGCAGCCTACTAACGTTTTCTTTCTTGCATGTGTGTATGAATATACATACACATGATATATCTATAATCTCTAAGAGTAATCTCAATCCCGATGGCTCCCGTCCTCAATCTGGCAGCTCTGCACTGACCATGATACACACATACGTTTATGTATGCCTGTATGCAAATAAAAAAGACAGAACGTCGACTATGGTAAGTTTACATTGAACCAGAAAATTAGAATTCGAATTGCTAATTGCTGCCAGTTTTTGTTTATTCGTTTATTGTCATTTCATTTATTGTTCAAAGTATGGAAACAGAATCTAAGTAATTCTACTGAGTTCTGCAATATCGCAAATCCTAATAGTAGCAGGTTTATCAAATTGTTTCATTTTCACGAAAAAAATTCTATCACTTTCTTTGAATTAACGTAATTCAGCAGAAAATATTTTACTAATATCTCTCAGAATTCATTGCAATAAAACAATAAACCTGTTTTAGTTTAATTGATCCATTCATGCGTTCTTGTGCCCATGTTCGAACGTCCATCAGCCTGTTTAACGAAACCAATAATACTAATTAAAAAAAACAAGGATGATTGTTGGAAGAACATTCAATTCACTTATTCTCCCTAGTTTAAGGTAATTTTATGATTTCATTAATATACTTTTACACTTACTTATATTTTTTTTTTAAAAGAAATGTATCATTCTAACCTACAGTAATATACTGAATCACAATGAATAAAGTTTTTCATCGCGCCAACAATTATTAGCGTAACAATCGCACGTCCAAAAACTATTGCCGATTTCACTTGTCCTCGTATCTAACCTACCTATATAAAAATAAGATTGAACTGTAACAACTGGAGCGTGCACGTGCAGTGATTCAAGTGATTCTCAGCGCTACCATAGTAGAGGGCAGCCTACTAACGTTTTCTTTCTTGCATGTGTGTATGAATATACATACACATGATATATCTATAATCTCTAAGAGTAATCTCAATCCCGATGGCTCCCGTCCTCAATCTGGCAGCTCTGCACTGACCATGATACACACATACGTTTATGTATGCCTGTATGCAAATAAAAAAGACAGAACGTCGACTATGGTAAGTTTACATTGAACCAGAAAATTAGAATTCGAATTGCTAATTGCTGCCAGTTTTTGTTTATTCGTTTATTGTCATTTCATTTATTGTTCAAAGTATGGAAACAGAATCTAAGTAATTCTACTGAGTTCTGCAATATCGCAAATCCTAATAGTAGCAGGTTTATCAAATTGTTTCATTTTCACGAAAAAAATTCTATCACTTTCTTTGAATTAACGTAATTCAGCAGAAAATATTTTACTAATATCTCTCAGAATTCATTGCAATAAAACAATAAACCTGTTTTAGTTTAATTGATCCATTCATGCGTTCTTGTGCCCATGTTCGAACGTCCATCAGCCTGTTTAACGAAACCAATAATACTAATTAAAAAAAACAAGGATGATTGTTGGAAGAACATTCAATTCACTTATTCTCCCTAGTTTAAGGTAATTTTATGATTTCATTAATATACTTTTACACTTACTTATATTTTTTTTTTAAAAGAAATGTATCATTCTAACCTACAGTAATATACTGAATCACAATGAATATAATTGTGTTAATAGAATATAATTCTCGATAAATATATGTGAACTTATAAAAATTAAATGTATTATGTTTTGTAGATGTAACTCGGCAGGTGCAATTCAGTTTTATAGCGTTTTCCCAGAGAACTATATACGACCAATATTTAAAAAAGATGAAATAGAAGAAATATATCGAGAAGAAAAGCATAAGGAATTGGCTCATACACCTATAAAACCAGCTTTGACTTCTGATACTTGTTCTGAATTTCATGATCCATTAGTTAGGTAAACTATATTATTCATGTAAAATATGTACTTGTATCTTATAATTTCTATCTTGGATATTCTGTAATAGAAAATTTACAAATTATATTATGAGATGGGGTAAAAGAGAACTAGCAAGGAACATAATGGATAAAACATTTGAGAATATTAAAGTAATGCAACTAGATAAATATCATAATGCTCCACTTGAGCACAAGGATAAAATTATATTAGACCCAAAGAAGATCTTATATCTTGCTGTAGAGAATTGTACACCTGTTTTGGAATTAACAAAAGTAGTGAAAGGTGGAATTGCTTATCAGGTAAAAATACAAAATAATTTTTGAACTCAACTTTTTTAATTAGTGGACTTCAAGAAATATTTAAGATTTCTATTGGCAGGTTCCAATACCAATGAATGCAGTTCGATCCAACTTTTTGGCTATGAACTGGATACTCCGAAGTGCTCAAGAAAAAGGGAATGCCGAGAAACTTTGGGATACACTAGCCAAAGAGCTTATCGATGCTTCAAAGAATGAAGTATGATAATAGCTATAATTTCAATTATTGCTTAAATTAATTTAAGATATTTAATATTTCAACAACTTGTATTTCAGGGTAAAGCTATTAAGAAAAAGCAAGACATGCATAAACAGTGTGATGCGAACAGGGCTTATGCACATTTTAGATGGGTGTAAGAAAATAGATAATACAAATAAAATTATTTATTTACAGTTATTGAATGTTATTAATAGTCACCAACAATATTAGAAAACTTCAATGTATCATCAATCTTTCCATGGTTTAGATACAGTTTTAATTTCTTTTTAGGAGATATAATTTGTAAATACTTAAATAACTGTTTCAACTTAAAATTATTTGTTTCTGCTAAAGGTTCAACATTTTTAATAACAGTCTTCATATCTATTCGTGTACCCCAATAATCTACATATGATATTACAATGTTTTCTTTATCTTTGATACATATAGATCCAATTACATTGTTAGTTAGATACCCAGTAACGTGTAATGGAAGTGTGACTGAAGAACCTGAAATAAATATATATACATATATAGAATCAATAAAGAATTTTAGTTAAGAGTATAATATCAAATGATATTTTAACTTACAAGAAATTATTACAGCTAAACATTCCTCTAAAGATATGAAATCCAACATTTGCGCAGTCATACTTAATGGTATACATGCACAAACAGCAAAAGTGCAATTACGTTTTAGCCTATTTAATAATCGAACGAACACAATGTGAGGCAAGTGATACACTAAAGTGTAATCAGGAAATAATGTTGATTGCATCGATTTCTTTTCTGATTTATTTTCCTCATATACGTGACTACATCGTTTAATGATGTTATTCACTTTAATGCTATCCACAGACTTATTCCTAAGTCCGTGGATGCTATCATGCACACGGGATCTTAAATGCCTGCATAATTGAAATGTTAAGGAATTCATAGAAAATTGTAATTCACTTTACGTAACAAGTAAACAAAGCAAATATCCAAATGATAAATTGATGCAGTATGGATACGAACTCTCTCTGATCCCACAAAGTAAGATTAGCGCCTCTTGTGACATACACTCGAGTTATATATGTCCGTTAAATTGGTATTCCTCACAATAATAACTTCATACAAAGTTACATTGTTGGTATTTCGCTATTTCGTCAGTTTGATTTTCAAAATAGTAGAGCCAGAATTATCAGGATCAGAATTGTCAGGATCAAGTCACGATTCAGAAACGAGAGTAATAGGAGTACTGCACATTTATATAGAAGTTGAGCAGTGCGAAAGTCAAACGCCACAGTGAGAACAGTGAGAATAGAAACGCGTTTTATGTAAATCTTTAACAAATTTCGTATTAAACATTCATAAAGTAATATCATAAGCAGATATCCGAGTTTTGCGTATTTATTGTTAGAAAGATTGATTCGAAAAAAACGTTGTTTGTTTGTGTACAAAAAAGAGATTTGGGAAAATGGGCAATTACATGACTAAATTCTTTCCTCATAATAATGAAAGTAATAAGTCTAATGAAAATGAAGAAGAGAAGATAAGGAATTCCATTAATGATAAAGTGATGGAAAGTGAATGTATGCTCACTCCGCCTGTAATCTCGAAAATTTTGCCTGTAGATCCTAGATCAGCAACAAGTGGCATAACAAGAACGCCAATAGAGGTAATTTGGACACTGATTAATTATTTTGATGAAATGGTATTTAGGGAACTCACTTTCAGTGTATTTGATCCTCAGGGATTTTGAAAAAGTTCAACTGCCACTCTAAGGATCAAGGTCATTGGAAGTAGACCTAAACACTTATCTATAAGTCTTGTGTAGACTTTTATAAATCATCTAAACAGAAAATCTTTTATACTTATAGGTGGATACTAATACTCCTATGTTAAATAAAAGATTATCAGCAATTCCAAAATATTTGCAAAGAAAACCGTATCTGGAAACAGATATAGACTATGCAATGTGCCTAACACCAAAAAAACAGAAGCCACGACCACTAATAGAAACTGAAAAATTACAAATACCTAATCTGGTAAGTTTCAATACTATAATATACCTTTCTTTGGATTGAGAAATGAATCTCACTTCTAGGAAGATGAATGCACAGAAGAGCTTTCAAGATCAGTTGATAGTATTGATGAAAATAAGTTGATGTCAGAGATACAGAAGGAACGTTATGATATCTTAGGACTTGATCCTAGATCTCCAGCAGCAGACTTTGATAGGACTCCACCTTTAGGACCAAGGTCCTTAGCACTTTTAAGAGCAAGATCTCGAGAAACATTACAGAGGCAAGGCAGCTATGAAGCAAGCCAGTTATATCCATCATACTCGTACTGTGAGATGTCATCTCAATTTGATGTGACAGAAGTACAAGCTCTGCCTGATTTAGCGTCTTGCGTATTGAAGTCTTTAAATTTGGATACTATGGATGATAAATCGAGTGAGGTTGATTCAGAATGTTCTAGTCAGGCAAATGGAACCAACAGTCCTTTGGAAGATGGTAAGAAAATCATTATTCTTATTACACTTTTATTATTAAAACTGTTATTTATTTAACGAATATTTATATCAGAAAAAAAATCAGAAGATCAAGAAATACAAACTGTAGAAGAAGATACTTGCAATGATAAAGATACACAAAAGAAAAGGCTCGAAGGAGAAACATGCGCCAATGATAACATTATAATTAAAGTATGGAGAGATTCATTGGTATCAGACAAATCACAGAAATTAGAAACAGATGACATAAAAATTGTTCAAAATAAAATGCCGCAAGCGGCGAATGAAGAAACAATTACAATATTCGATGAGGACAATAGTGCCAAACAGTTGGGAAGAAAAAAAGAAGAACAGAAATCAAAGACGAAAAAAAGATTTTTGCTGATAAAAGCAGCAATGGAACCACAGTAATGGTAATTAATAAGTGACAAATTATTTCTATGAAATTAGGGATATCACATAAATATTCTTATTTTCAGGCAAGAATTCCACTTGGAAACCGTTCAAATGCATATGAACAAACACAAGTTGCAAAGAGCTCCCCACAACAAATGTTTAGAAATAAAGGTGTTACTCCGAAAATGCTTCAAGAAAACACGCCAACGCACAAAAGATCTGTCGCGAAATCGAAAGCCATGCAATGGGATCCAAATTCAACATTTATCATTTAGAGTTGTTAATGTCTACTAGGTACAATTTAGTTACAATTTATGTGGATATTTTAAGGAATAAGTTTCGAATCATTTTAACCGTGAATCATCGACAATTAATCATTTACATTTTATTTATTTAATGAAAAATTAGTGTCCTCTATATCACAGATTTTAATATAATAATCATGAATCACCTTTGTCTTTAGTCTGCATAGCTGTTCGTATTTGAGATTTAGCTTCTTTGATCGACAGTTGGAGGTTCTCACTTGGTTGTACTAATCGCGAAACACTAAAAATGAATAATAATAAATTTCTATCAGTCTCTTTAATACAATGTGTAACATGTAACATACCTTGGATCTTTTATTACAATCCTTTTTTTCTCATCGCTTTTCGGGATTAATTTGATAGTTATGTTATTTTGACCTTTTTTCGGATTAGAAAACACATTCTTATTTGAATTATTCCATTTTACTATTGTACTTGTATTTACAAGCTTAGGTCTGACAACCCTAACTTTAACACCATCATCAACTGATTGTCCCTTGTAATTCTTCATCTTTCTTCCTACATATTCTGATTTTTTAGTAGTTTCATTAGCATTTATAATAGCTTCATTTGGGTGGTAAGGAATTTGTAACAAGGTAGATACATTATTTTCTTGCGAACTATAGGAAGTTGATGGTAGACTAGGTTCAGATACTTGTCTTGGATCTAAACTTTGTGGTATGCCGTCATAAATAGAAGACAATGTCTCTCCAGGATACTGTTGAGTTAAACGTTCTTCTGTAAGTGGCAGAGCAGGTGTTCTCTTTCTTCTATGATATTGCTCTCTGAAAACAATCAGCCAATTTTAGCATCACATGGAGATCATATGACCTCCTTTACTTCTTACATACTTAGGAATAAATTTATCAGTTTCAGAATTTTTTGCATCTTGTTGATTTCTGTTTATGCGTTTAATTATGTCTCTGCGACGTTGAAGAAGTTTGGCTTTAGTCTCAGAGACAGTTTCAAGTTCAGGTGCATAGAAGACATGCAAAGAACCCCCATAAAAATTTTTCCCATCAACAAATCGTTTTGCTATTCTGCATAATGTACAATATGATACACAAATAAAATTGTTTAAATCACTATAACTTTGGCATTTATGAAATATAAGAAAGTATGAACCTTGCACTTTGTATGCGGTCATATTGTACATAGTATGCCTCTGTGAATTCTTCTGTGGGATAATCAGGAACCACATGAATCTTTTTAATAATCCCATATGGTTCAACAACTTTTCTTATCTCTTCACCTAATTGGAGCTTTGGTACTCCACATATCATCAAATGTTTCGATTCGTCGTTTACTGTGTAAACCTGTTACATAGAGCTAGTGTGTCAAGGAAATATTAAGGCCATACAAACAATAAAAAAAGTATAATTATTAGTAAATGTTTTATGTCGAATAGGATACAAATCCACAATGCTACCTTCACGGATGTTAATCTTTTCCCTTGCCTATAAGGCGGTCGTGTTTGGCACAATTTTTGCTGTACATGATGTGGTAATTTCGTTATAGTAGATTTATTATCCATTATTTATATTCTTTATTGTATGCACTTTGATTTATTTTCAAGTTGAAATCGTGCATTTACATGTCAGCAAACTCAGTTATTGATTACTTCTTCCAACAGAGTTTCACTGTCGATTTCTACACATCATTGTTTAATTGTTGTCAATCTCAATCTAACTCATATCTAACTAAGGTTTCAACTTCAACATCAACATTGATGTAAATTTATTGGATAAATAATAAATTCCTAGGATCGTTCATAAAACTCCCTATGGAGTTCTAATTTGTTTCATATGTCCATTTTAAAAAATTGCAGCGGTGACTTGTTCTTTTACTTTACAAATATATTGAATGATTTTAATGAATAATTCTGACTATTTGTGTAGACTCATTAACGTCACAGTAACATAAATTCTGTGAGGCCACTGTCGGAAGTGCAGGAGAAGTAAAACGGATGTCGCTCAAAAGAGTAATGGCGTCCATATCGGACACAATTCTCTTCATACTTGTCCGTTGTGTTTAAATTTACATGTTAGAAGTAGTAAACGCGAAAGTTGTCGATATTCTTTGCCGTGTGATGCTCAATGTAATTTGTTTATTCCTTTGATCAATCCGTAAGACGTCCTTTAACTGGTGGAAATAAGTGATTGTGTACATGTTAAGAGCTTTACAGTGCAAGAGCATCAAACAGAATTTGTTCGCAATCAATGAACAGGTTGTTAATCAATTTCAGTAGAATAGTTTTATCACGTACTAGAAGAAGTCTAAGAACTTGGATACAAACTTCTCGGATTCTGTTCTTCACTTGAAAATCAATTCGTCTAACCTTTATTAAATCTCCTGATTTAAATGAAAGTTGCTTCAATATATTCATTCTTGAATGGTAGATATTTCATGGTTCAATGATCGGTCGGTTTAAAGAAACTTGCATGTTTTATAATAATAAAATTGAATGTGAAGGTACATATTTCTATCGAGAAATTTGTAGTACAATTTCACTCGTGAAAGTCCACTTTCCGTTCTGAACATTACAGATTTACATCTTTTGAACACGGAGAATGTTACGTTAAAATAATTGCAAAGTAATTGCAAAGTACTTTATTGATTTATTGAAACTTCTTTTCTTTGATTAGTTCCGTAAATAACGTGTTCAAGTCAGAATTCGGGATGTTCCACGCTCGTTACGTACCCGGATAGTTTACTGCATGCCATATGTGTGTTTAATCAATGTAAGGTTAATAAAATAATAACCGGAAACGCATTTTACGTTTATTTACAGAAATGCCTGTAACGAATTCAGCATAGCGACGTTAGTTGGAATTAAACAAATATGTTTATCCCTTATTGTCCATTTAAATTATATTTTTGTTTGTTTATCTAAAGTAATTATTTTTTATAAATTATTCCATTATGTCTGCAAATACTCAATTTGCAAATCCTCCACCAGCTATAAGTTTACCTAATATGTCAGTCCCACCTCCCGCCGCCCCAAACTTGTCAGCCCCACCTCCTAATCTGACTACCATAAACACCTCCGGGAGTTATCAGCATCGATATACCAACCACAGAGAAGGAGCAAGAGGTTTCTTTAAACCATTTAGACCTTATCATGCGCCAAAAATTGTTGCTGCTGGTCAAGACACGTTACAAGATGAGTTCGATGGAAAAAGGCTTAGGAAATCCGTTATGCGAAAAACGGTGGACTACAACTCTGCCATCATAAAGAGTTTAGAAGTAAGGGTCCAAATCAAAACGATAACATATTGCAAAGTTTGCAACATGTAACTGTAATGTTCTACTCTTCTGTACAGAACAGAGTATGGCAGAGGGATTACAGGGACAGGCGAGCTCTGCAGCCTGATGTGATGTACTATCCTGATCTACTCCCACCACCCAGTTATGTCGACAATCCAATAAATGCAGTCACCACGAGATTCGTGAAAACTGCAACGAATAAAATGCGCTGTCCTATCTTCTGTATGGCCTGGACACCTGAGGGCAGACGCCTCGTCACAGGCGCGTCTAGCGGGGAGTTCACCCTATGGAATGGTCTTACTTTTAATTTTGAAACCATCCTACAGGTATTTTATATATCTTGATAACTTGCTGACTGTAGATAGAATATTATTTTATATTCCTCTGATATCAATAGAAAATAAAAAAAAAGACGTAATGCTCTCAAAAGTTGGAACTTCGAAAAAGTTTCATTAGTTTTCGAAGTGTCAATATTTTCATCTATTAATTGACGCTTTGATTCTGTGTGTGCAGGCACATGATAGTCCAGTGAGAACGATGGTATGGTCGCACAACGAGAGCTGGATGGTCACGGGAGATCATGCAGGCTACGTGAAATATTGGCAGAGCAACATGAACAACGTCAAGATGTTTCAGGCGCACAAAGAAGCGATTAGAGGACTCAGGTATACCATCCACCACACTAGTCCTTACGTCTCTTGCGCCACTGTTATCGATGATCCATCCATCCTTGCTGTAGTTAAGATATTGGACATGACTCTCATTCTCTTCCTTCTCTGGTTTTATAATAGTCCTGTTCTGGCATTAGTGATTCTTGTATGGGTACATAGGTGATCTTCCAAAGTTTTTCGTCAATTGTATTTGGTCGAGTTTCCTGCTATTAATTGCGTGGCATCACGATTCCTCGGGCTTTAGACATTTCTGTGATATGAATCTGTGATAGAAACATCCAATCTCTTGGGATACTTCCATCCGTGCCATTACAATTTTTTTACTGCAATTTTTTATTGAAATAATTGTGATCACATGTTCAATGTCACTCAAATTGATAATCGCGCGCGCTGATCCTTTCTCGTAGGGTTTCAAAATCGTAAAATTCTTGATAAACGTTTAACACCTTCATGAAGCATAGGGATAGTGTAAATTTCTCTACCAAATGTGTTACGCGTATGCTAATACGAATCTTATCATCTGTACGCATAGAGTCTTAGGGACCTAAAGTAACACGCACGGTCAGCTAGATCATTACAGTAAGAGTTCGTCAATTTTGTAAAAGGAAATGTTGAAGGAAGAAATGAAATGCGTTGCAAAATAAAAGTTCCAAATTAGGTCCTTACGGCTCATAACTTATTGAGTTTTATATAGTCAGGTTGTTGGGAAACATGTGTATATTTCAAATGAATAAACATGCAAGAAATATATATATAACACCCAGTCGAGATTCCCATGGAATTATAAATAAAAATAAATATCCTATGTCCTTCTTTACATCTCATCCAAGTTTTTCAATAAAGTTGAATAAAGATATACATTTCGTAGTATCGTATTGTTTTCGTATAAAGGAAAAGGAAAAATAAAGTATTCTTCTCTTCGATCTGTGTCACTTGTACCCTTTTGCAGATGAGAGAGAGAGAGAGAGAGAGTAACAGAGAGAGATATTAATAAAGAGAATTCATGTACACTTCGGACATTTTTTTTGTGCAATAAATGTTGAACTTTTGAAAAAATATTACTCTTTGTATATCACTCGGTGGTCATGTGGCATCAAAGAGAGATTCGAAGTTTCATGACAATGAGAAACGATTTGTTGCCTCGCGTCTGCAACGAATTTTGTTTGAGTGCCAGATATGACTGTCGAAGTTGGTTTTTTGTTTATTTATAATATTTACACGTAGATCTTCCTTTTATTACTGACGTCTGTCGAACCCTCGAGATGACTTTATAATAAAACTTCGTTCATTATGCGTATTCTTCAAATCTATTGAATCCGCGCATTTTCGAGCATCTTTACTGCCTCTTTTTAAAAATTGCATACATATAATAACGATTTATTCATTTGATTTTAAATATCGTATTAAACATTACATTTTTTTCTCGATTCTTATGTTGATTTTTTAGGATTTGTCAAGGACGCATGTATAGATAGTAAATTTATTTAAGATGGGGGTATCATTTAAAGATATATAATAAGATATTCTTTTGTTTATTCTATACGTGTTGCATGTGTAGTATTTGTTCAATAAAAAATAGACGAATCAGTAATAAATGTAAGCTATTACATGCTTCTGTTTAACTTCTAGTGTTCTTATCTTGATAATGTCCGCAAGGTGTACCATACGTCCTAAATATTATCTTGGACATCAATAAACTCTTCATCTTACTTCTTTCTATTTTTGAATATGTACATTACACGTGTAAAGTAATAAATATTAATGTAGAACTTAACACGTGCTCGATCTTTCGTCGCTATTACTATCTTATTATTTAATACTCTACAAATCTGCATACTAAAGAAGTAATTAACAGACAACTATCTAGAATCGTTTTACTAAAGAAACGTTTTGTGATAATTTGTAAATGAAATAAACTTTCTAAGCCATATAGGAGCGTATTTGTTTGAATATAACTTTTGTTTTTTGGGTGGGTAGTTTCAGCCCGACGGATCACAAGCTGGCTACGTGCAGTGACGACGGAACCGTCAGAATTTGGGACTTCCTTCGCTGCCACGAAGAAAGAATTCTCAGGGGTAAATATAATGCTTATTTAATGTATCACAAACTCAATCTGAAAAACGTCTCGCGTATGTTGAAATCATTAATAACGATATTTATATAATCATTTTCTAGGTCACGGAGCTGATGTAAAGTGCGTGCACTGGCATCCGCAAAAAAGTCTAGTCATCTCCGGAAGCAAAGATAATCAGCAACCGGTGAAACTTTGGGATCCGAAGACCGGGCAAAGTCTGGCGACTTTGCATGCGCATAAATCAACAGTGATGGATGTTAAATGGAACGAGAACGGGAATTGGTTGGTGACCGCATCCCGGGATCATTTGCTCAAACTGTTCGATCTGAGAAATTTGAGTCAAGAGGTTCAAACATTTCGCGGCCACAAAAAGGAAGCCTCTAGCGTCGCGTGGCATCCGAGTCACGAGGGGCTATTTTGTAGTGGCGGGAGCGACGGCGCTATTTTGTTCTGGCACGTAGGGTAGGCTTCATTTGTTTCTATTGCTCTGACCACACGTTTTACGCGTTTTTTCCTTACGTGGCATCGAATTTTCAGTGCTGACAAGGAAGTGGGCGCGATAGAACAAGCTCATGACAGCATAGTCTGGACATTGGCTTGGCATCCATTAGGACACATCTTGTGCTCTGGTAGCAACGATCACACTTCGAAGTTCTGGACACGAAACAGGCCCGGCGATTTAATGAGGGACAAGTATAATTTGAATACGTTGCCGGCTGGATCCGCTGGTGTCGACGATCATGAAATTGGTATGGGATATTGGATGGGATATCATTAACACAATCAAGAGAATTCTATTTATTGATGTCTTTTTACTGTTTCACAGCTGACGAAGCAGCCATAATACCTGGAATGGGGCCTGAAGACAGGATCAATGCTGATGGTGAACCAGAAGACAAGAGTGGGGGAATTCCTGGTTTAGATCTAGATCATGCGGTGGATGAAGGAAAGAAGTTTGCAAACAAGAAAGTTCCATACAGTAAACCAATCCCGAGAAATTTCCAAGCGCAGTGGAATGAAATGGAAGCTGAAGATATGGAACAAGTAGAAGCTCTAAATGCATTTGTGAATCAGTTGATTGAAACTACGCCAGGTGCAGTGCCTCTGAATGAAGTAACGCCTAACGGCATCATATTATATGGAAAAATGATTCCTGTTGAAGGTAAGTGATATTAAACATATATTTGATCATGTATTCTTTAACGAAACAATTATTAATTATAAAATATATTGCAGCTGGTTCTAAGTTAGCAGAAGCGATCAGTAAAGGAAATGACGCTATAAATAAGTTAGTGTTTTCCGGAGAAATAGAAGAACTACGCGATGTCGTGGGCCCACCCGATAACGTGGATGATTCAGAGGAATATCTACAAGATGACGGGGAAATCGACTATTCCAAAGTTCCTGATATTGAACTTCCGCCGCCTTTACCTAGTTCCAAATTTGCACAGAATCCTGAGCTACTAAAGGCCTTGAATCGTGGTGGGAAACGAAAATTCGATCAGCTGATCGGTTGGAGCGATGGCGGGGCTAGCGACCGGACATCCAAGATCCATCAACCGGTTTTCGGTGGAGCAATCACGGAGGATTCGCAAAACAGTGATATCGATCTAAGATACACAGGAACCAAGTCGAATCAGCACTCCAATGAGAACTCTTATCACAGTGGACAAGACGAAGATCTTAGAAAAATTGGGCATGGTGAAAGCGGAAGGAATTCAAATCGCGACGAGGACTTGCGGTTCAGCATATCCAGCGGACCTGGAAGGCCCAGCTCGCGTTCGGATTACGACATGAGAAGCGGCTACTCTGAAAAGGACTTCAGAAGTTCACACGGCTTTCCCTTGAAGAAGCCCATGGACAACGATCTTTACGATGACAGAGATCGGGACGGAAGATGGGATGATGAGAAATCAATAAATGACGGCTCTCGGAAAGGAGACGGTGGAATGTTCTCGAGCAGTTTCGACAAACGGGACAATATGTCGATGGGCATGGGCTCTAGCATGAGTAACAACATGCCGCATTTAGGCAATAGTTTGTCTCACATGTCGAGTCATCACAATATGCAGAACATCAATCCGAACATGCCTCCGCCGATACCAAGCCTAGTGTCACATCCAAACATGTCCCAGCATCCTATGCAGAACAAACCGTTGCATCCTGGTATGCAGGGGATGGATGGCCCTATGCATATGATGCATCATCCAAACATGCATCCGGGCTTCGGTCCAAATGGGCCGCCACCCGGTAATTTCGGCCCGAACTTTCGACCGCCGAACGGTAACTTCGGTCCAAATCAACATTTCAGGCCGAGCCCGTTGCCCCCGTTTGGTCCCAATCAGGGTCCGTTCGGCAACAACTTTCAAGGTTTGCCAAATTTCCGCGGACCGAACTCCGGTCCGCCGAATTTCGATCGGCCAGGTTTCGGTCCCGGTTTCCGTTGCCAGAACCCTGGTCAGAATGCGCCAAATAATTTTAACTCGAACTTCGGTAACTTTGGGAATAAACTCGGACCTAATCGCGGTCCTATGAACCGCGGTCCCAATGACAATAACATGGGAAGGAGCGGGTATAACAATCGCGGCAGAGGACGGGACGGCGATCAACCGCCAAGAGGAATCCGAGGAAGAGATAATTACTGAAAAGTGATTACGCTAAGTGAATATGTCCATATTTTATGTATGTCCGTTGGTAGATTGTTGTTCGCTTTCTGCGCGAACGAGGTACGATTGTTACGAATGGTATTCTGTAAAAGCATAGCGGTATGAAACATAACAATTCATATCAGACACGATATTGCGAGCCACTTGTATCGTCTCGATTAAGTATAGAATGAGGAAGGGAATTTGAAATGGGAGTTCATGCAGCAAGCTTGGATGAATGTATATTTTCTCTTTGTTGACGGATAGGAACTTTATTCGTGAGAGACTAACGGTGTCCTTTTTCAAAGAAAGCGACTGATTATCCGTATTATCTAGATATGCCTAGATTTCTAAATATACACGGGAAGCTGAACCATCTCGTGCCAGAAGCAACTGCAAACTCTTCGTATCCTGTAACGTTAAGCACAGAATGTCCGGGTGCGACGAATCGTATGGACAACTCGTAGAAATTGTAATATAATATGGTATTAACCGATGAATGACACGCCGGTATTATTCCGACTGAAAAGTGAAATGAATTAAAAAAACAACTGTTCACAAGCTGCCTTGCGAAAGAATTTTCCTCGTACCGAAAATTTTCGTGAATCGCGTACGGGAATAGGATACAAGACTACGTGGAACATGTTGAACGTTGGCGTAATTGTTGCTGGTCGTCGATGAAGAAATAACTGTGAACCAGAACAGTTTACCTATCGATTATTAATAAAAATGGAATAAGAGGCAAAATTATTCCCAGTTCTGTCCACATTTCATTTATTATAGACAAGGACATACTATAAGTTTATCTTAATTATATATAAGCGTACTGCATATAGATCACAAANAAGAGGCAAAATTATTCCCAGTTCTGTCCACATTTCATTTATTATAGACACAAGGACATACTATAAGTTTATCTTAATTATATATAAGCGTACTGCATATAGATCACAAATGAAACTAATGTACATAATTGTTTTTCTGTTTAAATATTTGAAATCTGTCAGTGGACTCTGATACCCGGCTAGACATGAATTGTACATTTACTTTTTAATAATGTAATGATATTAAATGCGGCTGGAAACGATTGATGAGTTAATAAAACATATAATAGCTGCCTCGACAGCTGTATCTACATGAAATACATGCGTAAAGCGGTCACAGCGATTCTGCCGATCCTCCCCGCCGTAATCAAGAGAAGGACAGAGAAACACGCACAACAGGCGTTGCAGCTGATATTAAAAAGAGATCGATAACTGGAATAGGGGTCTATGCCTCGCTCTCACTGATTGCTGAATTGGTAAGAATTAGTTTGAAAATGTATCGACCTTCATTCATTTGCTCCAATCTTATCTCGTTCGTGGTATGCGAGAGAGAGAATGCATATTCGGATTCGAAGTGTAAATATATAGCTGCATTACACGTGCCGACTATCGTTGTCTGATTCGCTTATAAAAAGATGCAAGTTTAGCATACATATATATCGAGAAATCAAAAGTAAATTTATACTAGCAGCGCCACGAGCCACAACCACCTGTTCCCTCGCCCCGCGTTCCCCTCATCTGTCCATAAAAGACGGTCGTCGTGCGTGGGGAGCGCACCCGTCAGAATTGCTCGGTCGTGCTGGGTGCTGGGCTGGGACTTTGTACTTCTACCTCCTTCACGGATGGTTTTAAAAGAGCGTCGTCGAGCTCGGTAGTTGACAGTAGTGCTACGGCATCAGTAGCGATGGTGTTGTAATCATAATCATGGAAACTTCGACTTGATAAAGGGATAACGGTTCTGTCAGTCCTCGACGTTCCGCGTGAAATCGATGAGATATGAGGCAGAAAATGAGCGGCCGCGTTAATTAATGCCTTACATACGTTAACCGAAACAGTTGACATTGTTGGCAGAGACCGAGACCCTGCATACTTACGTGCATTCGCTGATCTCTCGGGAAACATGGATATATTTAGCCCTCACCAATTCGTCGTGACAACAATAAAAAATTTCTTACAATTCCATCGTATTAAAGAGTAAGATGCATAACAACTAATATTAATTAATAAGATTTAATCTGGCCGTATTTGATATTTTTATCAACTCGCTTAAAACCGTATTCGCAACTAACTAATTGGCTGTGTCTCGATTAATTTGTAACACCGTTATTTAAGTAACTAATAGATAATGTGTCCTCGTTGCATGTCATTCCATTTAAGTTATCAGTTAACGAGTTTTTTCCATTTTCTGAAATGTATTATTAAGTAACATTTTATACTTTCAATGTAGCATGTTATCCTGTATCACCCCCGTATGCCCCGTATGAAACCTTAGATGTTTATTTCGTCCTTATATAATGTTAAATTGATTTTAACACTTTTACATAAGGATGTATTAAACCTGTGTAACTGTTGTATAATAAGAAAGCAGCAGATGCTTAATTTGTAAAAATATCATTTTTGGTTTGATGAAAATAAATTGAAAGAGTAAGTCAGTTTTATGCATTTTTATTTTCATTCTATATGGAGTGAAGTTCCAACATTCTATTTCTCTTGTAATCCGATTGCTAGTAGACTTAAAAATCTTGCATGTTGGGTATTGTAATTGGGCCTATTTGAGTGGAATGCATTCGTACTCTGCTTGTAAGTGGACAAAGAAGCAATTACATCAAGTAATATTGACTATGGAACACCCAAATTATTATGGATACTCGGCTATTCAATTTTGGAATTGTGTGTTATCATCAAATTTAAATTGACAAGTAGGTACTGCATAAATTTATCTATTGTCATCAGTACGAGTTTATTAGTTTAGATCAATGTTTATGCATCATTTATTATAAAAGTTCATTTGTTAATGTAACAATCATCGCACTCTATATAATTATAACCTACTGTTCCCTTTATCAATTTTTTACTTTGTTTACAGTATCTTATCTTTTTCAAACTAAGTTACTTCTAAAAAAGTCCTTCCATGACATGTTATTGTTCTTTTGAAATCAACATACATAGTTATTTGTACAAAAGTCCTTCGTGTGATACGTGAATGCATGCATAAAGTGGACAATGAGGAGCGATTATTAATTCTTATCTCATGGTATTTATTTTTATTTTCTTTGTAGACATCGCGACCTACTTATCATGTCATATTATAAAAAAAATTAACATACAACCCGATAGACATTTTAAAAGCGGTTTCATATTAATGTTTCATTGATTGCATATTCCAATTATGCATGAATATGCATAATTCTCCAGACGGAAGTATAGATTTTTCGTCGTTTGTATTGTATATACCTTATAATGTATCTTCAACTATTTCTCTACAGGATAATGATGAGTATCATGTGTTACAAAAATTAGAATTAACTTTTGTAAAGTGTACCATACGTAGGTTTCAAGGCTTACTGTTAGTGATTTAATGGAATCAAAATCGACTTTACTTTTTGCTGTACACGTGTATATACATACTTATATGCATGAGTAACACTCAGTCCAATATACATATATCTAAATACTAACTGGTAGGTCCCAGACTCATGCTAACAGTAAGCTCAATAACTTGTAATTTAATGCTTTTCTTATGCGTGTCATTTATTTAATTCGCTTGAAAATTAATAAAATATTGATTGAATTAAAATTATAGGCACAATTTAACAACTGTGATAAAACAGAAAAAGTTTAGAGCAAAAATTAATGCTTCGTGATTTTCAAACCGAACAGTTCAAAGTTCAATATCTGGCGCACGCTATCATCGAGTTAAACTGAGAGTTCGACGGATGGAAGACCATTTATGCCATTTAACATTAATCATCACTTATTGAATAGTTCAAGATTATTTGTGAATTAAAAACGATTAATTTATTATATTGTTCTTAGAGGCATTAATTTTCGTGAGACCACATGCATAAGAAAAAGCTGGTGGAATTTATTATTAAAGTAGCGTGAATAATTCTGATACATCAAATGAAACTAACCTTGCATTTATAAATGGCTGTTATCAGTTAATCATCTTCAATTTTTTCTAATGACTCTATACGAACTCATTTTTAAAAGGTAGCTATTAATTATTAGCGATTGCATGACTTCGTGACGCAATCATCGTGAAGACTCGCTATTTCATTTTTACCTTATTTTCGTTGTTAGATTCCATCTTATTTTTACGTACTAAATGATCTCGACTACCTTTGTATTACAATGAAAACAAATGTTCCGCTGTGTAACATAGAATAAATGTATACTTTGACTTATATGCATGTACCTCGAACAAGATGTGATTCGAGACGATGAAACGATACTCTAGTATTTTTACAACTACGTACATATATAGCGAAGTTTTACCACTGAAACATGAGATCCATTAAAAATAAGAGCAACTTACATCATAGATCTTTTACTATTACAAGGCAAACATTCCGAACTCCTAATGAAATTTATATTCATTAGTAGAACAAAAATTTGCCCATTAACTTATTTTTCATCTACATATGTATGGTAATCTTCTATCATGTCTCATTTTAATCTATCGCATACAATGTGCGAACGAGGATCTAAGTTAAAAGAGGTATTTTACTAGAAAAGCATATTGACTTCTTGCAGCATACAGTGGATGAATCCTCGAGCATGTACAAACGAAGCATATACACCGACTTCCGTAGAACACATAGCGAACGTGGCTACTCATGGAATTTGGGTAGTACCGTCTGTCATAGGTAGTTTGGAACTGATTCAACGTTCTACTACATGGAGACAATTTGTATCAGCTTCCGTATACGGCACATCCCTGATTCTTGTCTTTACGGTCTCGACATTTTTTCACAGTGTACATTACTGCAACAATAACAGGTACATAATCATTCTACACAGATCTGTATCCGATTATCGTATTCTTCAACTAAATGTCGTAATTCTTTTAATGGACTGCAGACAACTTAAAGATACTCTGCATCGTTGCGACCGTGCCATGATCTATATTTTTATCGCCGCTAGTTATTTCCCTTGGTTAAACGTAGATCATTTCCCGGACGATGAATTATTATCCGCGATGCGTTATGCCGTTTGGATCATGGCAATATTGGGTATATTGTATCAACAAATCTTCCACGAGCGATACAAAATGTTAGAGACATTATTTTATCTACTTATGGGGATCGGTCCTAGCGTTGCTATTATTAACGTTGTAAGTATTAAAAAGAGATTGTCGATGATCATTTGAAAACTCATTATTTTATACGTTACAGTATAATTATTATAATATCACCGAACTGAAGCTGGGAGGACTGTTTTATGTCCTCGGTTTGGTGTTCTTCAAGTGCGATGGGAGGATACCATTCGCCCACGCGATTTGGCATCTCTTTGTTGCTGTGGCAGCTGGATATCATTATTATGCCATACTAAGCCACGTTTTCCCTAATAATTTTGACTTGTCAGGTAACTCCATGACATCCGATGTACCATCATTGCCGAAATTATTAAAATCTCACGTTGACGAGTTGTAAAAGTAAATTCTTCGGTTCAGTATTAATTTTACATGATTATTAGAATTTTTTTATCATTATTAATTGCATACACAAAAGAATTAGGTATGATACTGATTGCGAGTAACTAATATAACATTTAGAAAGTAACATATTAAGTACCTGATACGTATTACGTAAGTAAATATATTCCCAAACTGTCGATATTTATCAAAATTTTACTGGAAAAACAGATGGCGATAAAGAATTTGCGTTGATGTTAAAAAGACTAAACTGATGCTAGACTTATGTGTATTTATACGAGGAAAATAACTTCTGTACGGTTTAATAGATGTGAAAGCTAGTTTTAGCACATTGGAATATAGGTCTTAAGCGATGCCTAATATAATAGCCTACTGTCTGAACCAATTTATAGGAATTATTTTCTAAGAACGTTAGATAGTGTTTTTTATAGTACGATCACTTTTTGTAAAGCTCTCTTTCTATCGACTGGACTACAAGATAACCAATTGATATATTTTATTAATGGACAAAATTAACTGTTTTCTCAGTACTGTGCCAAAATTCGTATTATACGTGCAATTTCTATGACAAACAAGTAAACGCATATACTGGTATTATTTCTTGCATACTTTACAAGATTCTTGTTACATGACAAAACAATGTGATTGTGATGAACGTCATTAGTTTATTGTTTGTCTATATATGCTTAACTATGATATTAAGAATATTTCATTGTGAAAATTGTAATCGGGTTAAAAACAATGTGCAACAAAGTTATTAACTTTGTAACACTTGTTTTTTAGTTTATAGCAAACTGTTGTAATAAGTTTATAGCAAACTGTTGTAATATATATATATGTATATATATATATATATATTTATATATACATATATAAAATACTGAGCAACTCGTTGTATAGCTGGAAGGTAAACTTGTTAAACAGTTTTTTCCAATAGCATGCAAGATCTCAAAAATCAGAGACCCCGTTTCAACTGAAGACACATTTTATTTTTTAAACTGCTGCGTTGTTCCTAAACGAGGAAAATTGTGTAATAATCAATAGATTTCAAATAACAATCTATATTGTTTGTAAGAATGTATTGTACATAATAAAATAATCCTGTATGGAAGAGTTTTATCTCATTTCCTTGGTGATATTTAAATATAAATGCTGAAGCCCTGATTTCCACTCTGGCATGAGATTAGCGGGAGCAAGAGCGATAGACTGATGTTACGCTTACTCTCTCTACTGACCGAAGTTTACCCGTTTACCCGAGCTCGGAGCCGACGGATACGATGCGACTGTTGCATAAGTGAAGGGACTGATTTTCGATAACTCCTATCCCGATCTGGCATCTCTGCTTCAATCTGTAATTCCAGTTTGCACTGCTAGGCTCGATAATGAAAGATAATTCTAAGTTGCACAGCTATACTTTGAAAATTAGGTGACATTAAACCTGATTGAGCGAAGGCACGGAGAGCGTATAGATCACTGCAGATCACTGCGTCAGTTCAGTAGCTGCGGCTTCATACGTATTGTAAGCTCTATGGCTAGCAGGCTAGAAGGAAGCATCGCGTGGAAAGGTACCTTAATGCGCAACTCGGTTTGATAAATATACATACATATGCAATTTGTATTTATCATGGTGTCCTTGCCGCGTAGGTAGCCGATTAATCGCAATAAGTAGGACAATTTTGACAGGATAGCTTGGTTATCTGAGGCCCAGGAAGGTGCAAGGGACACCTTACATGACAATTAGGTAGTAATATGAGAGACTTTCAACGAGGAAGGATGCGCGACGTCGTGTTCCCGATGCGAGTGGCAGCAGATAAGATATAAAAGAAAGATGAGCTGGTTACGAAATAGTCCGCTAAGGACTAGCTTCACCAAGCAACGGTCCAGAGACTCGCCGCCAAAAGATGCTGACCCATCGGCGTGTTATGACAGTTTTTGTAAACACTGGCAGCAAGCGCACGAAATCATTTTGCGCACATCTGTAAGTTCGATACGTCAACGCTCTTTTGTAATACTGGATTGTGACAGGCTAAGAATTTTAATTTTGTTGCATTCTCATAGCTGCCCAAGGGAATACGTAATCAGGACGATGTCCTTGGAGTTGTTAATCATGTAGATCAAATGGTAACTCTATTGGTTTTAGAGTTGAGAGGTTCTAACTTTTACAATAATTATAGACAATCTACAACAGCTACGCACTCCCCTTGTTTGGAATATTTATTAAGCGAAAACCTCCTCGATAAACTTTATGATTGGAATAAAAATAGTGGAAGGTAGAAACGTCATTTTAAAAAGCAATAATACTATTTTATTTTATCTGAGATTCTAACTAAAATTATTTACTTTTCAGATATAATAATGCTGTCCGTTTAGAGCAATTAAAATTGTATGAGCTCTTGGTATCTCACAGTGGTGCTCTTCTTGCCCATGAACCAGTTGCCAGGCCACTGCTGAGATTACTTGAAGATTGTTCTAATGATATTATGCCATTAGAGGTAGAAGAGAAATTAGTAGTTTTATTAAATCAATTGTGCGTTGCTTTAATGCAAAACTTAGCATTACTTGATTTATTCTTCCATCCAACAGCAGTAGGGAAAAGCAAGTTAGTATCATGGTATATAACTGATACTATACCTTGTACAATAATTTTAATTATTCCAACTTTTTAGATTTATTATTTTTACATTACTGATACCATACGTGCATAGAGAGGGTGCAGTGGGGCAACAAGCACGTGACTCTATGTTACTTTGCATGTCCTTGTCGAAAAAGAATGATGAAGTAGGATTATATATTGCTGATCATTCAAACATATGTCCTGTATGTATCACACATGAAAAATGGAGAAACTGTCATTTCCTTATATGCATTTCTAATAAATTACACTTTCAATCAGGTATTAGCTACAGGCTTGAGTGGATTGTATTCTTTGTTGCCAAGGAAGTTAGATATTGAAACAGATGATTGGTACCAGCTAACGCCGGACGACGTTAACGATTTACCAGCTTTAATGCATCTGATGAATTCTTTGGATTTTTGTAATGCTGTCGCACAAGTTGCACATCCCTTAGTACAAAAACAGTTGCTAGAATTTTTATATCATGGTTTCCTGGTGCCTGTAATGGGGCCAGCTTTGTTACAAGTAAGTATAAATATGTATTTTCGCATTATGTTGTCATAGTAGAAGGTTTGTCTACATTCCAATTTAATACATTACTTTATACAATCCATACAATATTTCAATATTTTTTTACACACACACGTGATGAAAGAAGGTACTTGTGAACCTATTGTAAGATAAAGGTAATCTTTCGACCTTCGCAGACACGTACTCGCTTAATAAATGTAATCAGTACGGTGATGGTAAATGTTAATAAAATTTAAGTAACTTATGTTGCTATATGATTGTGGCTATCTGGTGACTTTTTTTTTATGATACTCAGGATTCAATTGGTTTGACCATAGAACAGCTAGATGCACAAGAGCACTGGGTTAGTACGAAATGCTATAATTAGTGCAGCAAGCTTGACCACTATTTAACATTTCAGTAAACTATAAATCTATATAATTAACCAATAAAGGAATGATTAATAACAATCAGGGTATTACACGAATGATTCTAAAACTGCTCTTAATTTATTGCTTTGTACTTTCGCTTCTTATTTAGAAAAGTGTTTCTCATACTGCTTTACCTCATCTTTATAGAAATCATCATCATTATGCTTATTTCTCTTCGCACTGTCTTGCTATTAAGTAGAAAATAGTTTGTGTGCTTCTTTTTATTAAAATTATCATTAATACATGTGCAAACACTAATATCCTTCTTTTACCACAAAATGACATTTTAATATCAAATTATGAAGTTATTAAATACTAATCGCTTATTTGTTCGAGATATATTGCGATATTGAATTATGTTCTGCATTAAAAACTGTATAATACTTTCCAGACGACAGTGGACGAGTTAGTCGCAGCAACAGCATACTTCGATCTGTTTCTTCGTTCTGTAACAGAACCTGGTCTCTTGCGTTCGCTCGTTAGATTTTTGCTCGAGGACAATTACGACGAATGCAGAATATTGGATAGTCTTATTCAAAGAATATCCTCTAGATCACGGGTACAGTTTTAATCTGCATGTCTGAACCATAGCAACGAACATAGCAGTGTAATATTTATTAATTCATCACATTTTAGCTGTGTATAGTAACATTGGGACTATTTGAAACATTGGTCAATTTGAATTGTGAGGACATCATGCTAGAACTATGCCTGGGCGCGTTAAGTCCTTGTTCCCACGTGATGTTTTCTCAGCGTAGAAGGCTGAGGGACATAGATCCTTTCGGACGGGCAGCTGAAAAGTTTCTCTCATTGACGCCAAGTTGTTGCACACCACTCGCGTCTGTCAACTTACATTTCACATCTTTACCGAATAGTGCAACACCCGAGAAACAGTCGAACAGCCCGTCTGACTCATTGAAATCCTTGCCAGTATCTGTAAATTATGGTGTAAGATTATCAGACAGTTTGTACGGTAATTATCACGCTTACTTGTGCGACGCTCGACAAAAGATAAAGGCTTGCCGATTTGCTTGTTCCACTTGGTCTTATCAATACAATGGAGAATTGCCGAAGGACAGCACTACCAGTAGCGCAACTACTTTAATAGACGACAATACATCGTTGGATCAATCGCAGAAGAAAACTGATACGACTAAACCTTTATCATTAGAAACACTGAAGCAATCAACGCTTCTTAATGAAAGCGGTAAAAGTCCGTCGGTAGACAATACATTAGTCAACATACAAACTT
>SHCU01000221.1:109552-121951 GCA_004307685.1 Ceratina australensis | reverse complement strand
GAGCGTTAGATAAATTTTCCACAGTTTTTAGTATATCTTCATTTATTGACATCGCATTTTCACTTGTCTCTTCAGAAGCTTCTACTTTTGACTGAGATTTTTCGACATCATTATTAATGTCCAGTGTTGTTACTGTTTCGTTTGTAGGAACGACTTCTGATTCTGATTTCTTCTACGAATAATTGATATTTATGATAACGAAATTCTATCTATTATAAAAAGCGAATTAACCGTACCTTCTTTAATAATTCCTCTTCCCTTTGTGAAAGTTCATTAAGCGCCTCCTCGATGTAACAATTTTCCGGAGAATCGGGATTATCCGACAGTTCCAATCTCAATTGAATTCGTTCGCGTTCGATGATATCCATGACCTGAGAAGCAATTAAAATTGACTTCTCTGTTTTATTTTTTCCAGTATCGAGAACTTACATCTTCCGTGTTCGCGATTAGGAGCTTGGAATATACTTGGTTACTAATAGCATCTGAAACTGGAAAGAAATCAGTTGGATTTTGATTGATAGATCCGACTGGTACTGCGAATAACGATCCCCTTTCACGGCGCATCAAACGTAAAGTAATGGTATCTCCTGAATTCAGTGTGCTCTGTGTGATCTCGATAACACTGAAATAGGAAAAAGGATTTTCAATCTCTCAAAAGTAAAATAATCATAATTTTATTATCAGGTATGGAACATGCATTTGTGTAAATTACCTTTTTAAATCTGACTTTTGAATGGATTCGTAGCAAATAGGACATTTGCGCCAAGTTTTATCGGAGAGCGATAAGTAATGAAGAATGCAAGGCCAACAATAAACGTGACCACAACGAGTCATTTTCCCAGCAACTGGTGAATAGAGACATATCGGGCATGATACTCTCTCAGAATTGTAAAGTTTCTAAACAGTGAGATATCATTATGAGAGACGAAAGAAGCTTTTGATAAATCTGTGACTTACAATTTGCTCTACCAGTTTCCAGTCAACTAGTATATCAGGATCATTTAGATATAATGCGTAATTTCCACTGGAAGTTACAACGAACTGGCAGCTGAACAAATGGAGCGATAAGTTAATATTATTACCAATATCATGTAGCACCTGTGCTCGAAAGTGACATACCTGGCTTGCAAGAATTGTTCTTTATTGTATTTATGCCGTTGCACTGGTGGAAGCCATCTGTTACCACTGCGAGAGGAACTCTTCGTAGATTTTCCATAAGTCCACACACCTGAGCCACCTTGCATTTCGCGCGGCTCATAATGAAAATTCAGCAGATGATTCAAGTTCTGCTTTTTACTTCCTGGAACCAGTACTGAGCCAAGCTCAGCGGATTCCCCATCCACTACCTATAATTTGAATACTCGATTTATGAATTAATTAAAAGGAATAGAATAGACTAAATGAGGAAAAGGATAAACCTTGGTATCCTTCTCTGAACCGCCATGATATTGTCCTTTAGGTTTTGGTCTCTTATCAAAACTTTTTGTTTTCTGCCCATTGCACTTCTTTGATTGCTCAAATTTTGAAAAACTGCTAGTGCCTGCTAATTCACGACGTCGTGAAGTTCTTGGAAAAAGTTTATTTGTAACATCTGCAAAAAATAATACATATTCCTTGTTATAATTCGGACATAAAATTCTCTTGAAACAATCGAGAAATTATGTAATGGAACATTGTGTTCGCTACACCAAATCATTGGTGAGTATTCGGTAAGAGCTAAGATATCAAATTTAACCGTGAATTTTATATAAAAACGGTAAACGTATTCGTTCTTGCACAACGTGCAGACATATGACGTAAACGAAAAGATGACGTCGCAATCGTGGCGATCGACGTTCGAACGACGCACCTTGAGTCTTTTTAGTATCAGAAGGAGCCCCCTTTCCAGAGGACTGTTGATATTTTGTATTTTTGTCCATTTCTGGCACGATATCGTTCGTGCTGAAGTCCAGAATTATCGAAGCTACGGTCTCCTCCGTATGGAGAAACAGTATATTTCTGCAGACCCTTCATCTTCAATAAGCCATGTTTCAATATCGTCAAAAGGTGAAGAAAACAATCCTTCGAGATGCCGAAAATCCACGGCCGATGTAGCGTTTCTACGATGACCACAAACACGTCTCCCAACAGAGCGTAATGCCCTGTCTCTCGCCTTTATTCTCGTCGAGAAACGACGATTTCCCTAATTTCCTGGCTCTGCGGCCACAACGGTCGCGATCTCGTCGCTATGATGGCGACGAAACTAATAATGCCTTGCGCAAACGGAAGTAACACGCGACGCGCAACGGCAATCGTTACACTACGCGGAAATGATAACATGACAATAATAAATTAGAGCAAGTTCGAATTTTTCTTTCTGCAGATCATTTTTCAAAAATAAAACGATTACATACTGTATTGTATCCTTCAATTACAATCGGATACAATCGCGTGTCCACGCGAATCATCTGTGACGATTTCCTGCTGAAGAACTTCTCAAATAATCGCGTGATAACGCACACTTTATGAATAATCTTATCGTCCGATGAATTATTATGATCGAGGGACGTCGGTAAGGAAAGTGTCAGTGTAACTTATTGCCTGACATTATCACCCGTCTCAACTCCTTTCACTCTTCATCTTACTCTGTAAATACATGAATTCAACGCATGTAATTATTAACCGAATGATGCATTTCAAATATCTATAAACGTCTGATAGCGACAGGGATGATAATACCATTCGAACGCGGGTTACGACAATGCGCGCGGCTTTCGACGCGCTTGTGCCAGCGCTTCTGCGGACAAGCGCTCTGGATGTTTCGGCTGGACCCGCTGGGTCACGTGACCAGACCGCGTATATACGTCCCGGTGTCGGGGAAACTTCCTCACTCATTCTTTCGAACCATCCCGACGAGGTAACCGTTTTCCAAAATTTCCCCGTTAACAATCTATGGTCTATCACCGTGGCCAATGCGCGATCGCCCTCGGAGCCTGTCCGCAGAGGGGCCGACCGTTCGCACCCGCGACGGCTGTTCTCGCGGACTCCGCGATACGAATCGTAATCGTGAGGTTCGCGCGTTCTAAACTATGATCTGTCTCGCGAGCTGAAAGATACACTCGCCGGCGTTTACAATAATTCGAATATTCGTGCGGGTTACCTTTCTTCCACGCGGCAAACATTCGGGAAGGATTAGTAACGCGGTAATGGGTCTGACGGATGCGAGTTTCGAGATACTTTTGACCCTGTGGCGGGTTCTCGACGTGGGAGTCGTGTGGACCGAAGAAGTTTGCGGTCAGTGTCGCGGTGTCTCGCAGAGCTATAGCATCGGCGGTCTCGCTCGTTAATCGTTCAGCTACTTGGTAAGTTGGAGATCGTAGGTATCTTTACGTTTTTAATCAGAACTGTTTTACTATAAACGACCCATGAACCACTGATTCAACGTGTACTCTTATTGTTTTACACTAAACCTACCGATTTTACACACAAGTATACTATATTGACATTCTTTACATTTGAATGCTGTTTAATGTTGGCATTGATATTTTAGTTTGACGTCAAATTAAGTTATAGATACAATTTTAACAATATGATAAAACCATTTGCGCTTTATTTTTATTGACGAATTTAAGAAGGGTCATTTGACTGTGGTAGGTTTAGTGTTAACTATTATTTCAGACGAATTATGAGCTTCGTTAACACGATTCCTACCAGGACCGGTCAAATGACCTTTTTTAAATGATAGGAATAGTGTTAATGAACAGGTCGTAGATTAATTTTGGGAAGAGGCGTGTAATATGATCATGCGCTGATGTCGTTTATCATTGATTATTAAAAATGAATCAGAAACAATTATTTGAGCGTTGACGATATAAGTTTCACGCTTGTTTGTAATGACTGATTGCGGTTCCGATAATTATCCTTGTTGTCGCGTTTCAGTTACCAATTTATTTTTACAATTCGAATAATAATTTATGCTTAGTTCGTGGAAGATAGAACCGATTGATTACAATCATTCTGAGAAGCGAGCGTGTTTTCCTCGATGGTAACTTGGAAGCTGTGACGCGCGATGGGGGTGGAAACAAATACAAAGATCATTTATACGAGCTTGAATCCTGTTTGATTTTTAGATTGCGTAAAATGTTATCGTTAATTCGTTAGTTTCAAATATTGCGATCAATGAATTGACGTCGAGTCTTATTAACGACGAGTTAATTAATACTGAGTAACACCTTGAGTAAAGATCCCCCGACTCCCCACCGGATTCGTTTCTTCGAATTTGCACATCCTCTACTCAGCTCTTCTCTCCCTCTATTTCCTTACCGCATAGTTTAGAATCTGAAGAACATACGACAGTCGTCCTGTTTTTTCCGAACAAGGCACTCCTCCGGGTACGTCTCTCAGTATTGTTTCTCAAATTAGTTTTCATTTCGTAACGCACGTGATTAACTTCAATTATCCGCTCGTTCCCTTTTTTTTTGTGACGCCAAGTACAAAGGTGGTTTTAATTTCTTCAATGAAACTGATTTTTCCCATTGATTTCTCAACCACGAAATTTGATGTTTGCGTGAGTACCATCTCGCGGATACACGTAGCATCTAGCCGTAGAGGATATCTTGCTTATCTGTTAAAACGATGTATAAAAGCTTGTTAAAATAACGGAGCGGTACGAGGAAAAATTGTTCTGATACCGTGCGAAGATCAGGACTCGAGATCGTATGAAATCATTGTAACATCTTTAAGAGAAAGTAACGGAAGAAGAGACTTATAATTCGCCGTAGTCTATATCGCAATTATTTGGAAAAACGACATGGAGTCCGCGTTTTCGTCGATTTAGTTGATAAAAAAAAAGGAGTAGGAGAGTTCTCTCGTCGTTTGGCAATAACCGCCGAATATCAATTAATCGGGTCGATCTATAGACAAGCGTGGATCAGTGCGTATGACAGAAAACCCCTCGTCGAGAGTCCCCTCGAAGCCGGCACACCGCGGCCGCCTTTGAAATATACGCTGTTTGTCCGGAACCCGTCACCAGGGCACAATGAGCCTCGCACGGGGGTTAAGCGTTGTCGCCTGAAGGGCTATCGATAACTTGTCGTCGCCAAATTACACGTGACCGCGCCCGCACAAGCCTCCACCGCCCTCTCTTCTTCCACCTACTTTCGCCTCTCTTTAAACTCTTCATCCGATCTCTTCGAAAATAATACTTATAATACATAACGCAATGCGAGAGAGATTTCGCCTTTTCTTGGAACAGTACCTTCATTCCCTAAATTGCTTTATCTATATATTAGATATCACGAGTAACGAACAATAATGCGATCATATAAATATACAACTTTATATTTGTATGATCACAGAGAAAAAGATCCGATTTATTTTTCAATGAAGAATTAAATATGAAAAATCAGTGCGGAACGAGAGCCCATTACACTTGTCATCTCGATAGAAATCCTGTCCCCTCGATGAATCTCGATTTTCATTGAGGGACGCAATTAAAAACCAGGGCTATTACATCCGACAACTAATGGAGATCGGCGAATTTCTCAAAATACCATATAGATTTTGTTCTAATAGGAAAACGAGACATGTCGTCGAGGGTGGTGAAGACGCCCTCAATGACGAACGGCAGCGTCGACGGCAGGGAGACATGGTCCGGGAAAGTTGACTTCCTTTTATCTGTCATCGGATTCGCTGTCGACCTTGCCAATGTCTGGAGATTCCCTTACCTATGCTATAAAAACGGTGGCGGTAAGTCGTTCTACAAACTAATTCTAATTTATTACCGATGCATTTATAAAGAAATTGAATCTCGACAATATGGAGATAAGAGCATGTTGCAATACCTGAATAACGAAGAAGAAAATCCGCAGCCTGTTTGCAATATTTCACGCAAGACTTGATATTCATTTAACTAGAATTTTTGATCTCCTGTGTCTGCTCGAAACCTACGAGTTTAAACTGTTAACAAGATTAAATCATGCATGAGTTCATAAATTTCCATAAGTACGATTTTAACAGATATGAATCACAACGTTAGATTTCACGCATGCATTTGCGAGAACTTTTAATCGTACTTACGTCTTTGACACGCCTCGATGATATTTCCTTGACAGCCATTAGTTTCAGCTTTTCTCCATGCAAATTACGCCGTTTGATAACGAAAAATACGGTAAATTGCAGTGTACGTAGCAATAACGTCGACGATTAATTTTTTTCAATTTATGCACGGTTGATCGAGTCAATTTTTCCGGAGGGTGATACACCCGAGGAGATCTTATCCGACGAAGGACATTAACCAAATTGTTAAATGCGAGATACGACGATAAGTCGGCTCGAGAATTAAATCTGCGCGGGAGGACGCAATTTCTCGACTTTTAAATTGCTTTCCCGTTTTAATTCGAGCCAATCTCGCAGGTAAGAAGCTCGGCGAGTGAAATTCGAAATCTCGGGTCATTTTCCACGAAGTAAATGCCAATTAGCTTGACCGGTTAACGCGGTATTGCAGCCGGGAGTACATTACTTGATGCATCCTCGTCGTAGCTGCGAAATGACGCCTGACTATGTTATCTTGACTATGGACCGTGATGGGGTCGCAGAGTATTCAAGTAAAGCTGCTCAACACCCAAAAAACGCTGATTAATAATACAACGTGACGTATAATAAATAACAAACCTCGCCGAATTCTATAAAATACAAAAATATTTTTAATTAAAAGATCTACTGGGTACGCGATTAAAATTTTTCCCCCGTAAATGTTCACGGTGTACAAACTCGAGTTCGCGCGCAATTTGGCACACGCTTTTTGCAAGTCTAATAACAACTCTTACAAGCTCTTCGACGACGACGACGACGACGAAGACGATGGCGCTATTAGCCCCAGTTCTATCGAGTCTCCTGTAGGAATACGATTAGGGCCAGCTATCAGCGATACGGGGGCTCTTCAAAAGCGGCTGCTAACTCAGTTAAGAGGAGAGCAGGGCGCGCCATTAGCACCGGCAAGATCGGTCGCTAATTTCCAATTACCTTAATTAATTATAATTTCCCATTCGGGCCGGCCTTTGATCATGGACGCCCGCGACGCCTCTGCCTACTGTCACCCATACGCGGATCCATTATGTCGCGTTCCGCGATTTCCCCGTCGCGCAGATTTACGAATTTTCCCCATTATCGTTTTCACATTATCTTCTCAGCTAAATCTCTTTGCGCGAAACTCAAGAATTTCCCTTGTCATACATCTAACAGAAATGAAACTCTCAATGATTAGATGTAAAAAAGTAATTATCGACGTTAGTCGCAGAATCTGCTACAGCGTTCCATATACAGTTAGCCTCCTGCAGCAGCTTAGTTGATATTCAGAGATAATCGCATAGCCACGCTTCGTTCAACGATTAAGATTTCAATTATTCATAGACCGTATAGAGCAGGTGTAGTTTCTGTTGTAAATTCATATATTCAGCCGCATGTAAATATACTATTAATCATATATTTTGTCGATAATCTCTACTAGTGCAATTCTAATAACAAGATTATGTAACATCTCGCATTTTTATGCGGCAACGTGACTCATCTACGTTACGTTCTGCTTTATTTCTTGGAGTACTCGTTCTCCTTCCACATATTATTTGATCAATGATACGTTACGGAAATGTTTTTTTCTCCTGTGCGCGAACAATTAGTTTTAATCGACTCTCTCTCTCTCTCTCTCGCTATTCCGAAGTCGTCGATCCTAGAAACTATATCGAACTCGTATTAATTATACCCACAAGTGCATATAATTGAGATTAAAATTAATTCAGGAGTTAAATGCGTGAAGGTACCAGACGTTGGAGACGATTCCATCGTCAAAGGATGAAAATTGACCGGAAAGGTTATTCGCTGCCGGAAATTTGTTCGCGACGCATGGAATAAGTCCCTCGGAAAAGATAAATGCATCAGCGGGGAAATTCGAAAGATCTCCAATATTTGCTTTCTGTTAAATTCCATTTTAATTTTGTCCATCATCGATGATAGTTTATCCGATATTATTCCGATTTCTGATCGCACGTTATCCATGTGTACAACGCTGGCTGATGCATAATTGTGTCGTGCATATGCAAATGATGAATCGAGTATCCAAACAGCAGCAACGATATATCAATGAGGAAAGAGAAGTTGGTTAATCGCATGCTTCGTAGAACATTTTCTCGTCCCGCTGGCAGATTTTAAAGAATTTATTGGTGAATAAAAAAATTAATCACGGTAATCGAAAAGAAGGAGGGCATATTCTTTCTTAATGCGATTACGTCTCCGTGGCTACGAGCAGAATTTATTGGAAAAAATGTGCACGGAGAGGCGTACTGTCGGTATTTAAAGTTGAACTGCAGCTCCTATAGGCATTTTTAACTCTGGCTACATTTATTGCAATGCGAACTGAAAACACGAATATATATAATAGAAATAAAATTAATTGCACGATGACACACGAGACATTTTAACGAATTTTTTTCCCTCCAAATTTTGATCATTATAAAAGTTTCAATTTATTTGCCAACAAGGATCAAACGAATTTATTTACGGCAGTCGCACTTGTTTAATCGTTCGATAAATAAGCTTTATCAGAAACGCCATTTTAGCCATCGGATTGCTACATTTTCGAAAGTTCGCTATCCAATTACGCACCTAAAAGCGCCTTGCTGGCACCGGTGCTCTAAATATTCTGCAATTCAGTTATGCAGCTAACACGATGATGCGAGTGGCTCGTACGTAAAATCACTTTTTTCCTCTTCTCTGGCTCTTCATATCGGCCTCTTGTCACACGGCAGATGTCATCAAGGATGATAAGAATCCGCATTTGCTTCCAGCGGTGACCGTAAATAAATTGAACCACGTCCCATTATTACCAAAGGTGTTAACACGATTTTTTAATAAATCAAATTCGTCGAACGCTTATGCTTCGATAATATAAAATAAATGGTTATAACATCTTTTTTTTTACTGTATTTCTAATCCTATGAATGTTATGTTCGTAGGAGCCTTTCTGGTTCCGTATTGTATAATGCTGGTGGTAGGAGGGATTCCATTGTTTTACATGGAGCTTGCCCTGGGTCAGTTCAATCGGAAGGGCGCGATTACTTGTTGGGGTCGTCTAGTGCCACTTTTAAAAGGTAATCGTTTACATATATATATATATTTCAATTAACCAGTTAACTGCGTTCGACGTGTGTACACGTCAGTCTAAATCTCTTTCGATTAATATTGATAATCTGTTTAAATATAAAAAGACTCGTATAAAAGACTTCTGTTATAACACCGTCCACATGAATTCTGTAGCTGTTAGAGTTTATCGAATTAATCCAAGCATCAATCAAGCAAGTATCAGATCTTTTATATATTTAAATTAGTAGAAAGTAAAATTTCTAAAATTAAATTCCGCAGTTAACAGGTTAATCACCTCGTTTCAATCATATACCTTTCGACATCATATTCTATTTTTAAGTGACCGAAGAATATTCCAAATCTTCTTCGAATTTCGAACGGCTCTCTCTTTGAAATGCGCCGCGGAGGTAATGGCACCACTACCGCGCAATTATCCCCCCGATTGACTCCCCGGGGACGATTCTGAAAAACGTTTCGGAGCACTTTACCGCGACATATTTTCTTTCCTTCCATGGCTGCATCGTGCATTATGTAACGCGTATAAATCCGGGAAAATCCGAGGGCCACTCGGGAGGAACATCTATTTCCGCCGATTTCGTAGATCACCGCGATTTCCTCTACCGATGATCGATGGAATCGCAGAAACTCGTTCCCCGCGCGCTTCTCCCTTCTGATCCGCATCGATGAACGACGTAATTGAAGACACAGCCCCCGCGGGATAATGGAATATCCTACGGTACAGGAATCAGACCGTAAGACGTGTCCTCGGAGATTTTTAATCCCTTCGGAACCGGGTCAGAATAAAAATCATTGTTTGAAGAGTACGAGGCGAGCTCGACAGATCTTCCGCGGGATTGGTTTTGAACGAAACAAATCAGACTGGCTCTTCTTATATTTGATCTATAGGAATTGGATACGCGGTGGTTCTAATCGCGTTTTACGTCGACTTCTACTATAACGTGATCATCGCCTGGGCATTGCGATACTTCTTCGCTTCGTTCTCCAGCCTCTTGCCGTGGACCACTTGCGACAACCCGTGGAACACGCCACTGTGTCGCGCGTTCGACGCGAACGTGTCCTACACGATCGCTGATACCTACGGTGAACCGCTTGACTTTGATGATTCCACCAACTCATCCCTAATTGAAGAGCCGGACAGTCAAGGCTACAACAACACGTGGCACACCAGTGCTGCTCAGGAATACTTCAAGTGAGTCTCAACTGTAACTTTCGATGACTGAAATTAATTAGGGTATATAGGTGTTCACGGAAATGAATTTTAAATCGAAAGTCGAGCCATTTTGGAAATTCATGAGAGCGAGGGCATACACGATCTCGGGACGATTAAATGGGATATCGCGCTCTGCCTGTTGGTCGTCTACCTCATATGTTACTTCTCTTTGTGGAAAGGCATTTCCACTTCCGGCAAGGTAAAATTGATTACCTGTAACTCTTCATCTTTGCAATTTGATCTCTATGCGTTAGAGAAATAGGCTCGTGGATTTTTCATTTGAATTTTTCACGAAACGATGTTTGTTATAGGTAGTTTGGTTCACGGCTCTGTTTCCTTACGCTGTTCTGTTAATTCTACTCATACGCGGTGTTACGTTGCCAGGGAGCTTGGAAGGAATACGCTACTATCTAAGCCCGAATTTCTCTGCCATCACGAAAGCAGAGGTACATACACGGCAGCCGTTATTCCGAGTGAAATCCAACGAGAGAAATATTCCGCCATCAATCCCGCAGTAATCTCTTCAACAAAGAAAATGAATAATTCTTCTCAACTCTTTTCGTCCCATTACGACCGCTTTCACTTTCGCGTGGCCCGCCGTGCGTTTATTGTCCGCTCGGGCACGGTGAATCGGTGTTTTCAGCGGATGAACTCGCCGTTATGAAGTGACCACTTACAGTGGTCCATGGCGAGGAATAAAAATCTGAAGGCCCGGGGGAAGTTAATGTACCGGGCGTGAGAGGGGTCGTCGCGAGAAAAATGCGAGAGTGCGAGACGTGCCCGGGTTTAACCGACGACGCTGAAAATGGAAACTCTGTGTACCTGTCATAATGACTGTTAGAGTTCGGACCCGGGGACTCGCACGTCCGACCTTACTCGCCGCAATGCATTTCTTCATCGCTCAAATACATTTTTTATACAGCGACCCTAGGAATTCGTTGATTTCGTAATCCAACGATTTAAGCTTAAACCTTGCCGCAGATAAATTCCGCGATATAGAATAAAGCATTTGTACATTCCATGAATCCTTTCGTACATTCAACGATTTCAGATTCAGTTATCAATTTGAAACTTTGATTAAGGACTTGTAATCCCTATGTAGGTCTGGGTAGACGCTGCGACGCAAGTGTTTTTCTCTCTCGGCCCCGGTTTCGGAGTACTCCTCGCCTATGCGAGTTATAACAAATATCATAACAACGTTTACAAGTAAGCGTCACGCAATATACGTCATGCATCTGGTTGAAAATTGTTTAGACGTAAAGTACATTTGAAAAATCTGTTCCTGCTTTATATATTTTCTAGGGACGCTTTATTAACGAGCGTGATTAACAGCGCAACGTCGTTCGTCGCTGGTTTTGTCATTTTTTCTGTATTAGGGTACATGGCTAAAGCCAGTGGAAAGTCTATCCAGGATGTTGCGACCGAAGGACCAGGTCTCGTGTTTATTGTGTACCCTGCTGCTATCGCTACTATGCCCGGATCGATGTTCTGGGCACTCATCTTCTTCATGATGTTGCTTACATTAGGATTGGACAGCTCGGTACTTCAAATGAGAAAATATCTACGACAAAGGATAAATCTGTCATTTAATGATTCCCTCCATTAATATATTTATTCACGTTTTCTCGTAGTTCGGAGGGTCTGAAGCGATAATAACCGCGCTCAGCGACGAGTTTCCAATTATCGGGAACAACCGTGAAATTTTCGTCGCTCTGCTTTTCACGCTGTACTTCGTCGTTGGTTTAGCTTCGTGTTCACAGGTAAAACGACGATTAACCGCGGGACTTAATTAATACAATAATTCACGTTCGGTACATTAACCAGACTTCACGTTTACGCAGGGTGGCTTTTACTTTTTCCACCTGCTGGATCGATACGCGGCCGGTTATTCGATGTTGTTCGCAGTTTTGGCGGAAACAATCGCTATCAGTTGGATTTACGGAACGGACAGATTTTGCGCGGATATCAAGGACATGATTGGATTCTCGCCGGGTATCTATTGGAGGGTTTGCTGGAAATTCGTCGCCCCGATGTTTCTCATGGTACGCGCGGCA
>SHCU01000221.1:87651-102742 GCA_004307685.1 Ceratina australensis | reverse complement strand
ATTTTTCGTAGTTAACTAAAGATAAAAATGATATATGTCTAAATATTATAGAAGATAATTGTTATGCAAACGAAATTAACGAATACAGTTTTGAAAATGATTTTTGTGCATTTAATTTCACTGATTTACCAAAAGCTTGAAGATGCGATTACGAAGTGGTGTGCATGTTCAATTTGGATCCTTATCAGTATCATCTTTAATGATGCTATCGTCCTTTCGGTTCCACATTGTTAATTCAACTTATCTATGTAAGTATACAACGACAATTAAGTACTTACGATTCTAGTGGACCGACATATCACGGCTTGGATCAAAACTGAAAATCCAAAGGACAACTTCCTCCTTGCTTCAATACGATCTCTCCGCCAGTTTCAAGTTTGAAGCCGATTGCTTCGTATCTTTTTGTGGTTCCTTAAATGATAACGTCGAGGCGAAAATAAAACGGGACGTTCGTCTTTTTTGTAATATAAACATTTTTCTTATTCAAACGTATGTTCTTACATTTACACAGTACAAAAAATTATACTCAAACCTGCCGGCCCGCGGTTCATAATTACTATGACTGGGGGGCGGCCGGTGGGGGGGTGGTGTGGGACTTTTGGGGGTGGATATTTTTCTAGGAATTTGAAGGGCTGTACAAGTTGTCTCTCATCCATTCCACTCCGCCCCCGATACACGGCCTCTTGGCTCTTTCTCTCTCTCTCGCGCGCGCGCTTTCTCGCTCGTACATTCTCTCTAGCTCTCTGAAACATACGTAGATACAGACACAACACGACGCGATCTTTCTTGAGAAAAAGTCTCATTTACATGTTACTCATTACTCGTTACACGTTACACGCTTGTAATCGTGCTTCACCTCGTATAATCAGCAACATTTAAATATCAGTATTCCTCTTGTAATAATTAATCGTAATAATGGTAATTAATGATAATAGTATAATAAACTATCTACCTACGAGTGTAAAGTGTATTTTTATCCGTTTTCTGCGGAGTTTGTGTGTGTGTCCCTCGAGTCTAAGCTTCGTCTCGTATTTATATATATACGTATATGTATACTGTATGTATAAGTATGTTGGTGTATACATATACATATGTATGTATAAATGTATTTACATACATGTAGCGGAAAAACAAATAATAGCTTTGCAGCATTAATACACAGAGTATGCATTATTTTCTTCCTATAACTTTAGATATATATATATACAATTCACACCGCGGATATCGTCGTCGTCGTCCGTGAGTAACAAGGATATCTTTTTGTCTTCCTCGTTACTTAGTAATTTGCGATATTATTACTTATCGACGCTAGGATATTTAAAAATGTACTCGTTAAATATTATAATATTCAAGTCGTTGTATGCTAGACGAATGTTGAGATCAAAGAAATTGCGGATTCCAGTGTTTCTTATTTTCGGTTGTTCTTCGGTTCAGAGAACGTACGACTGATCGATCGAATAAAACCGGACCGAAGCTCGGTATCGCTGCTCTGCACGCGTACGGTTGCACAACGTCCGTCTTTGAAATCCATTGTCCGCTGCTCTCTCTTTTTCCTTTTCTAATTTGCTTGTTTTCCATGTCGATCCTACGTCTTTCTCCCATCCCTAACGCTAAACAACGATAAACGACGGCATTGAAAGCAGCTCGATCGTGATTGTAATCGTCCAACCGGGACAGCGACGGTTTTTCAAAGATACGGATCTTGCTACACCGTGTGCGACGACATATGTAGCAGCGGCTCGTTTTCTCCGAGAAACGTCGAATGATAGGAACTCGGCCCCTCTCATCTATGAATTCTGTACGAGTCGTTATCTTCTTATTTTTTTTCCTCTTCTCCACTTTTTTCTGTCGCGTATTATTTCCCCTTGCGTTTCTACCTATAACATATATACGCGTGCGACGGAACGCGCGAGCACGCGGAAATCGTTCACGTACTACAATACACAGTTGCTAATAACAATATTGGCACTTCGAGAGTTGTTTGTTACATCGCTACTTCGAGATTAAATAAACGAGTTGCTAGTATAGTTTACCAATGGTAAATACAGTTGCGATAATATCGCTGATATCTATCGGATAGACGATTGTTCGCAAGATTTCACAAAAATAACGAATTCCTTGCCTTCTTTTTCTTCCTCCCACGCGGTTCTTCCTCTTTACCGGGTTCATTTTCACTGGGCCACAACATTCGATAACAGATTACTTAGAAAGAGAAAAACATTGTATTCGAGTAATCCAGTCTCATCGATCTCGCGTATCTCGTAAAGACGATATTGAAAGGTTTCATACAGATTTCCTTTGCGTCGTATCTATGTCTCGTGATAATTTTTGGAATTGATCCATGTTACCGTGTTATTAAAACAAAGAAAGCTTTTTCGTTCTCGGGCTTTGCTCGGTATAGCCGATATATTTTTCGAAGGAAAAACAGAGCAAGAAACGTAGTACGCACAGGGACATACGGGACGTAGGGGATACGACGAGGCGAGCTTGAAAAAACCCCAGCCATTATCGTTACGTACAGTATGCGTACAGTAAATATCAAATAGAGATGTATAGTCATTTTTATTTGATATCGTCCGTAAATTGGGCCGATACGCACAAACAACTTAGGCAGTGTTCTCCTCTTGCGTTCGTAGTATCGCACGCACGGAATTCAAGAACGTAGCGAGAAATATGTATCAGCTATTTGGCAAAGCGCGCTTGTTCATTTCAAATGATCGATATCAGAAGAGCACCAGAGCAGCCCGAGAGCATGTAAAACGTGGATCGATGATCGATTTCCATCACTGTTCCATCTAACGATTTTTAATCGACATCTAATTGCACAAAGGTACCTATACACGATTCTCTCGTAGTTGCTAATAAGAATTCATTACACAATAATCGATTATCTACAATTATATGTATAATATAGACAGTATGTATTGAGAATACAGGCACGATACAAGTATAATTACAAATAATGTTCGATCCAAAAAGTCTTCCCCCTTGGGTATCACAATACGACAATGAACAGTGGCGGTGTACGCACGTGTTCGAACTCACACCGATCCCACTGAGCTGTTTTCAACGACGAGAACTTCGCGTTCTGTTCGTCATAGTACGTTTCTGCATTATAACGGAAAAGATAGGGGAAGGAAAGAAAGAGAAGGAAAGGAACACGAAGCGACGAAAGTAAATTGAAACAAAATAACGAATAACTTGGATTGGCTCAACCAACACGTTAAAAATCAATAGTTTCGAGTTACTCGCCGCCATATATCACAACAAATTCTTGCACCTCGGTCACGATCGGCGACAAGGTACCAGAGACCGTCTCTGAACGTACTTCTTCGAATCCTTTTCTCTCTCCCTCTCTCTTTCGCGTGCGCGTGTGTACGCGCGGACTCCGATCTCGGCCGAGTACGTATCGGCCGTCCGTGTATGTTCAGGACAAACAACCGGTAATGCGCAGTCACGCGCAAGCTTTTATTTCGAATCGAAATCGAACGATCAATGACGGTTCTTGCGACCGCGACTCGGGGCCCAGGGCTACGTCTCTTCCTTCTTTATCTCGTTATTCGAGTTCATCTGGGCAACAAGAGTCTCTTCCTTCGCGTTGTTCAAAACGGTCAAGGAATCTTTCACCGCGTGGTAGATTATATTCTTGATCTGCAGCTTGTCCTCGTGATTGGTGTGCGTATCGGATAACGCGCGAAATTCTTGCGTCAGGTGGAAACAGTGCGACACGTTTTCCGGAGACACGAAATCCTCGGCCACTTTTATACAATTGTGAAGATTGCGGACTTGATGCGGTGCCCCAGCTGGCACGAACACTGCATCGCCTAGGCACTGTACGATAGCGTATCTGTAACAGCGAATCAACGGGGAAAATCCAAGATTAATGGAAAGCGGAACGTAAAAGTCGTGTGGATTGTAAGCGAGAAAATTAAGAAAATCGCAACGATATTAATTATTACTACTCACCCTTCGACACCGTATTCGCGATAAAGACGTTCTCGCAACGGTCCATCGAGATAACAGCTCTGATCGTGGATCGGATCGTGATGCGGTTCCAGGCGAGCACCGCGTTCCAGAGCCACCGCGTTCAACAGATCTCGAATCTTATCGGCATCCCTGGCGGAATAGATATGCCACAACGCACCCGGAGCCTCACCGCGTTCACGAACGCGTCGTCGCGTTAGGATATCACAGCCCGCTTCGTCTATCGCTCTCAACGCTTCTGTAACGTTGAAAAAAAAGAGAAATTCAAGGCTGCCGATGATTCAGATTTGACAGTACATTCGAATAAAGATAACATACCTTTCACGTGTTCGTCGTTGTCGGCGTCCTTCGGGATTCCAACGTAGACCATCACGTTGACCGCGTCAGAAATGTCCAAGTGCAGATTGGTCGTTCCCTTGTTCGGATGAAGGGCCGATCCGTAGGCGTTATACATCTTCGGTCCCAGATCCGGTCTGACGAAGCAATCGGGCAGGCGACTAGCCAAATTCAGTCTTCCGTTTCGATGCGTGTACTCCGACAACGGGAGAACTTTCATCAAATCCGCGAATCTCGATGGCAACAATTCGGCAAAGTCCTCGCCTGGAGGCCAGTCCTTCAGTTTTAACAACATCGGATTACCCCTTTCGTCTTTCAATCTCTTCGAGAAGTGTTCGAACCCTTCCCAGAATTTTCGCATCGGTTGATTCGGTACCAAATTCCCTGTCATACAATTGATCAGATCGTTCTTTTCATCGCCGAAATCCCTGGCGAATGAGTCCGGATGCCATAGATTCATGTCCAACGACTTAGAGACATCTGATACGATTACCGGTTGCCCTCGTTTCCACTGATCTTGGAATATTCTGTAGTTGTTCAAGTTATTCGGGTCGTTCAGTCTGAGCAATTTTCCGTCGCAGAGCCAGGAATGTGGCACGTCGGGATACAAGCTCTTGCTTTCAGTGAGGGTCATGATGCGAATGGGCAACGGTTCCCTTCCTTTCTGCGTCCATTTATATCTCCTCACGAAGTGTTTCAGTTCTCTTGGTTTCTCATCGTCCAACACCAGACCACTTTCTCCCCTCTCTTTCTTAACACTGTGTTCTATCACACTGGATATCACCTCGTCGAGAGTATCCATCTTCGACTTCTTCCCGGATTTAGTGGCAGTCGCGTTGTTCTGCTGCTGCTGCTGTTGCTGCTGCGCATTATTCCCGGACGTAACACTGCTAACGTTACCACCGCTGGTTGTATTGGCATTGGCATTGGTATTAGAGTTCGCGTTCGTAGGTGAATTCGATCTGGATCCGTTGCCGTTCGATTTATGGGATGGTCGTATAAGCAATTCCCTCAGCGTTGAGTAATTCCCGTCCCGATCTTCGTCTGAATCGGAACTGGAACCACTCTCGTTTTTGTCCTGATTCTGTAGCGCTACGTCCGCTAACCAATTCAGCGGCGAGTTCTTGTCCTCTCCATTCGTCTTGTTCTCCGACGAACCGTTCGACTCGTTCGTCTTCTTTTCCTCTTTCGGTTCCTGTTTTACATTGCCGTTCAGAACCGGTACCGAATCCCCCTTGATCAGATTCCGCAAGTACTCATTGGCGGGTACTTGAACGACCAGTGAACAACCACAATGCTGCGGTATGCCCCATTCCGCGCGGCATTCGTGCAGTCGTTGACCGAGTCGTACCAAACTATCACCGGCGATTATTTGCGTGAGCATCAGTCGTTCGGGTTCGTGCACTTGCCGATTCGTGCACAGAAGCCACGAGAAATCGTCCCTGTCCTTTCCGCTCTCTCCCCAAATCTTAATCGTCCCATTCTTGCGTCCCTGAACAGAACGTGACGATATATTCGCGATCGACATCGATTTCGACTAATGTAATTGACTACGATGTAAATATCGTCAGTGTTAAAAAGCTCGATTTGTATTTTTCCGACTCGTATCATATATATTCTCAGTATTTCGGATCGCTTCTCATCATCGTATTATCGTACTTATCGAATTTAGAAGATAAATTTTCAAAGTGATCGTCACTAGATTTCTTACCTTATAACAATCGATGCACACGACGAAACCGCATTTACCGCAGGCCCAATGGTAATTGAACAGCGTGGTTTCGCAAACGTCGCACATCTCTCGAACACCTTGGACTACCCTCTTCCATGCTACCGTTCCGTCTACAAGTCCCGAACTTGCTGTCATGGTCAAGAAACAATAGATACGCAAAGCGTTAAATCATGCGAACAAACGAAATGGCCGAAGCGATCTCTTACATTCGTAAGAGATAATACATATGTAATAATATTCATGCTTACGATAATTTCGAAACACATTTGCTAACGTTACAAAAGAAAATATAATGAATTGTAAACGATTAAATTATTGTAAGGTTTCTCTCCCTATTACCAAAATTTTATTCTAAAGAATGTTTTACACGTGTACATGCTTTCACGTGAACGAATACCGTGATACAGTGCGCGTTCGTGATCAATGTTGCGTTGCTGTATAAAACTAAACTTACCTTCGGCCATATGTTGTTGAAGCGCATCCTTCTCTTGATGCAACAAATCGCAGAATTGATCCCCGACTTGACGCAACAATCTGTGAGCCATTTCCAAATCTAGGTCTTCCTTGTCTCCCTTCTCCTTGTCGTTCTTGTCAGACTTCTCGTCCTTCTTTGTGTCCGAACTGTCCTTTCCTGGTAACCATAACCGAAGATCTTCCTGTAACGCGAAAATCCAGACCATTTTTACCGCTATCAATACGCGCCGAGAACCGTATTAGGTCTCCACGACTGTTAATCGCGAAACCATAAAGTAATGCATTTACCTCGGAGGCATCCTTGTGCGGGTCACTGAATCCTGCTATGGCCAGCTGGCCGTTCTTCGTGTACCGTAATCGACGGAATGCATAGAATCTGCAGAAAATATTTTGCGAAAGGTTCTTCGATCGCTGATGCGGCGTCCATCTGCATTCGCGGCATTTAGCAAGTTTTGGAGCGACCTCGCAACAAGCGCCGTCCTGTAACCAACTGTCACCGGTTTTCTTCAACTGCGATATCGGGGGTCTGCGAAAAGGATCGCCCCTTCCACCGCTTCCACCAGGTCCGCTGTTACCACCGCTTGTGCTGTCGTCCCTACGCTCCTTTTTCTGACGAGGTTGCTGATCCTCTCCACCGAGCTCGTTACCCTTCGTAGTCTTTGGTCTTCTACCTCGCTTCCTGGGTTCCTTGTTGTTTCCTACAGGGAGAATAAATAGGGTCCATTTGAATCTACCTAGCCCAATGATTTGCTATCATTTACATACATGACAAAGAGCGTCAGTGTTAAAAAGCTCATTGTATCGATCGCTCATTCGCGTGCGTCGGGTGCATTATTGCTCATCATCTTATCTGGACAAAGGTAAGCGTTGTCTCGTAAAATAAATTCTAGGTACGCGTGGATTCAGAAGAACAGGGTAAGTACATGAGGATCGCGATGTGGTTTTGTGAAAACGCGAGAAGCTTGGCGGACCTCAAAGAAATATTAGCAATTGAAAAAATGCGACATGGGAAAAGATACAGACTATTGGATAATGTCGAGTAGAAATAACGTGAGTTTCTATTTCAAAATGGTATATCTTGGTCTGTTTCAATAACGACGATCATAAAAAAATACGCGTAACGTTACTCCTGAATTTCTCAGGTTCCCACGTAGCTCTATGAGGACTACGGGAAGGAGGAAAGCTTGCGACTGTGACACGCGGATCACTTACCCTGCAAGTGAATAGTTAGTTCACCTGATGGGAAGTCCACTTACAAGAAGCAACGTCAACTAACCGTTTCCCGAGGAGCTGTTGGAATTGGCTGTGGTATGTCGGACTCTGGATGCAGGCTGTACGGAACCCAATTGTTCGCTCGCATCGCTGGCAGAACCAGCCTCACTCTCGTTGCTGGACTCGCTTCCCGCTCCGGCTCCGCCGCTTTGTTTATCTTCCTTCCGTCTCCGCTGATCTTCCGCGGTCGTTTGTTGTCTTCGTGCGGCGCCCTTCTTTCGTTTTACCTACCACAGGGCACAGATTATTAAGTAGTCAGGAAGTTCATGCTCTTGCCGAAACTACTGCCAAAAATCTACCAGCTTGCAGTTAAAATTTATCTTTTTTTCTCTCTACTTAAGTCGCCCCTCACCGCAGCTCTTTTCTATCGCAAGCATAACCTAAGGCAAGGAGAGACGTACTAAAAGAATCCAATGTGATTTCTAAGGATCGCGTTATTTCAATTATTTCTTTAGCGCAAATGGAATATGAAAAATTGAATAGAGTAAGTCGGTAAGCGAAGAAAAAAGAAACTGCGTCGAAACACAATACATCGTATGAGGTTACATTCTCCTATTCGAGGTATACGCACGAATGCTTGATGTTTTATTAATTCCATCGATCGAGAATAGCACATCTTGCAAAAACAGGAACCTCTACGCGTTCATGTTCAAACAATAAAAGAATGAAGCTACTGTGAACTAAACACGACCACGTTAAGTATCCTTCTACTTGCGGCAGTTTGCGGCGTGCATCTCGAGTAGCACGCCCTCTCGAAACGACATGGCGTCGAAGTAAAGCGGGCGATTCAAACGTAGAACGGATTCTCACGACAAGTCGACTATCGCTACATACTAGAATAATTCGTATTTCTCGTTGTCTACATTTTTACTGGATATGGACTGTGCACGATTCGATCAGGAGGAGAAAAGAAAATTCTAATTGTAACAACTCATCTACTTGTAAATGCAAAAAGCTTGCATGCAAATGTATGTATTTACGTATAAAGTAAAACGGATAAGTTGCAAGTACCAACGCTTGGTTAGTCATCAAACACTACGATTTGGCTATAGAAATGGAAAAGGAAAAGCGAGAGGAAAAGAGAGAATTAAATGTTTAGATACGATTTTTATAGATACCTTGGGTGGCTTTCTTTTCGGCGGAGATTTTCTCTCCGGGTCGCTGCTGGAGGAGTCTTCTTGCAACGACGGTTTCGCATCGGTCGCGTGTCCGTTCAACGATTCTTTGTTCGCCGATTTTCGGCCACCCTTCGAAGACACTTTGCTCTTATTGATGCTGTTCACCGCCATGCTTCCGATATTGTGTATAGAATTGACGGCGCTCGGCATACAGGTGGTGGTGGTCGAATTGTTAGAAGCGTTCGATGCATCACCGCGTTCTTTCAAATTTACCGACGACGGTGCCTGGGAAATGTTCATGGGCAAAGTGAGACAGGAACCGCTGCCCACAACGCCGGTGGTATCCTCTGTGCCATCCTCGCCGGAGTGCCTCTGCAGCCATGCCTTCTTCAACTTGTGAACAGGGTAGCTGGTGCTGCTCGGTGGTCTCGGCGCGGGACTATTGGACTTCTCGCTGTCAGCCGTGCTGCCAGGATTCGCCTTGGCGGGTGTCCCAGGTGCGCTGGGGGCTGGACTAGGTGCCGTGCTGGGCGCGGGACTCGGTACCGGTGCCGGGCTGGGCGCCGCGCTCAGAGTCGCGGCCGGATTCAAAGACGAGACGCTTCCAGTGCTCGCGGGGCGAACGGACCCGTCCCCGCTAGCGGTACGAGGCGCCGGACTGACCACGGTCGCCTGATCGCGTTCTTGCACGATCTGCTGACCCGGATTGGTAGGCTGAGCGAGCAGGGCAGCGGCGTTGATAACGGTCGTGATCGAGGTAGCGGCCGAAGCGATCAACGGACTCGGTTCGCTCACTCTCGACAGAACCGGTGAACCGACGCATTGTAGAGACAACGGTTGCGGTTCTTCGGTCCTACGCTTTTTGCAAACCTCCAAGGAAACAGGTTGACCGGTACCGCTCTCGGTCAACGAGGGGGTCGGCGCTTTCCTCTTCGGCGAGCCGGATCTCTCGACGCCGAGATCGAGCGGCTGCGTTTGGAAGGAGGCGGCGTTCAGCTGCGGTTGCGCGTGCTGCACGGTCTGCCCGGGCGGTTGCTGATGCGGACTGGTTCGATGGGCGGGATGATGCGCGGGATGCGCGATCGGCCTGGAGAGAGGCGCCGAGGCCGCGGTCGGCGGAGATCCATGAAGAGGGGGCAGCGGTGGTAGCTTCGCGACCGGCATCGTCCCGGGGTAGCCCCTCGAATCGTAGACAGACCTGCTGTGCGCGGGCGGCGGCAGAGGTGGAGGCGCCCCGTGATGATGAGGCACTTGCTGATAAGGCGAGCAGCTGCCAGGTTTCGAGGTGAGAGGAATCGGGGCCGCAACCGCCGTTGGCTCGGAGGCACGACAGACCGGAGTGCCGGTCATGATGCCGGAGTTCGGTTTTCCGTAGATGTGAGGCGGCGCCGGACTGCTCACCTTCGGTTTCGACCCAGCCGGTGGCGCGGCGTAATGCGAGGTCGGCGATGCCGTGGGCGGATGCGGATGCGGATGCGAATGCGGATGTGGGTGCGAATGCGAGTGTGAACGTGGATGCGTGTACGGATACGAGGACTTGGCAGTGGCGTAAGGTAGACCGGGTTCCGGCCTGGTGAGATAACGTGGCTCGGGCGGCGACGGATGCGGCGGTTGATGAGGATGCTGAGCGTGCGGCGACTGTCGATTGTGCGAGTGAGCCGCTGGATGCCCGTGAGGGCTGGGTAACTGCGCCGTAGTCGTGGCTCCGCCGCCGCCGCCGCTACTGCCGCTCCTGTGATGGCTCTGGCCCATGTCCGGCCTCTTCGCCGCCTGCAATCCGTCCAGGTGATGTAGATGGTGCGGGCTCTGCGTCGGGCTCCTGTACTCGTACGACTTGTGTTGCGGTGGTGGCGGCGGCGGCGGAACCGACTGCACGTTCAGATACGGCATCATCTTCGGACTCGGTGAATGCTGTTGCTGCTGCTGTTGCTGCTGCGAAGTGGTAGTCGTCGCGGCCGCCTTTGGAAGTTCCCGACCCTCGTTCTTCACGATCACCGAGCTCTTGTGATCGGCCAACATCGACGCGGGATTCTGGATAACCTCCCGCCCGTGATGATCCCTCTCGAGACCCTTTCCCGCCTTGTGCGGCTGCCCACCGTCGGCCTTCACTTTGACATCGTGCATGTACGAAGGCTGCGGCTGATACGTCGAGTAATTGAACAGGCCGACGTTCGGCTCAACCTTCGGCAGCGCGCTGTGCGACGGTCCTACCACCGATGGCGGTTTCTCGTGCAGACTGCTGCCTACGGGAAGCGACGACTTCGACGTCCTCGAGTGCGCTGGCGGTGGCGGATAGTCGACTTTACCAGGCACGCTCGACGGCCGTGACACCTGCGTTTGACAATCATAGACATTAGAACGTAACGGATACGACGCGTCTGTTTTAACTGTTAAGCAAGGGGAAAAAATGGGAATGGGGTAGCGCGATAGCCGAAGAGCGGACGTCGTAGATCGTTACCTGTTGAGCGGAAGGCGCCGTCGCTGCGTAATACGCAGCCCTTTGTTGAGCCACGACGTGGTCCCTGGCCTCGACCTGCCTGTGCAATCTTTCGGCCGCGGCCAGCTGCTCCCTTATTCCCAGATTCTCCGTTTCTCGTTGACGCTGTTGCTCTCTCGCTTCCCGCTCTCTCGTCTCTCGCTCACGTTCCCGTTCTCGTTCCCTTTCTCGTTCCCTCTCGCGTTCGCGATCACGTTCTCGTTCCCGTTCCCGCTCTCGTTCCCTGTCCCTTTCTTCTCGCTCTCGTTGCTGCTGCTGCTGCTGCTGTTGCTGTTGCACCACGGTTACCGGATGCGCCGCAGCCGCACCTGCCCCAGGATGGTGATGACCCACGTGCGCGGCCATCCCGGAGTGTGCCCCGGCGTGCGTTCTACTTCCCGGCGGTGGCAACGGGATGAACGTGTTCCACGCCATCGAAGTCGATTGCATATTTCTCTGCGGAACATAAGACACCTACTTCAATAAATACTGCCAATCGTTACGTCGGTAGAAGCGATATTTTAGCGGATTCCCCTGCGTCCAACCCAAACCGGTAATTCTCTATTTTCACAGAATTCCTCCTAAATAGAAAAAGAGACTCTAACGAGAAGAAGCTGTGCCAAGGCTCCGCGATTGCCGGATAAAATCGGACGGGAAAGGGGGAGCAGAGAGAAAAAGAGAGCGTATCGAATGGTGTACAGTCGGGAACAGACCACGGAACCTAATTATAGCCTCACCCGAGAAGAAACAGGGTTTACATACTACGGTAATCGAGCCGTGAATAAACGAGCACGGCCCACGCGTTCGCGTTTGTCCAGTGCTCGTGCGTCATCATTCGATTGTTTGTATTCGTCGCGCGCGTGCCAGCGTCAACCGTACCTTTGCTATTCTCTTCGTCGCGTATCATTCGGCACGCTCGCAAATAGTAAACACCTATGTCGATCGCGATTAACCACGAGATGAAGGAGGAGAGAGTAATGAATCATTTGAGATTCCCTGTTCGCGCTTCCAATTTCGTATATCGCGTACAACCTTGTCGGTTCGGATTGAACGCGCGTTGCCATCTCGACTAAAAGTATGACGGAATCAGAGACGGAGAAAGAGATCGGGACAAAAGCTCGCAACGAGCGAGGGGCCGGCGGTGATCAAATCCGAGAGGAATCAACCGTAATAAAAGTCAGAACACGGTATTCAAGCTCGATCGGAGACTGGCTGCCACCGCTGCCATTGGCTCGTCGACTTTCTCTTCCACGACTCTTAACCCGTGAACGTTTAATCCGGTTTTTGTTCCTCGGGACGCGATCGCGTCATCAAGCTTCTCTTCTCGTCGCTTTCCGTGCACGCGGTACGCGTTCCGCTCCAAATAACCGCGAATCTGTTACTCGTCCGCGTGCTCTGGTCTATTACGTGTAACACGCGAATCGTAGGTAGAAGATACAGTCGTTAACGCGTCCTTGCGAGACGATACGATTCCTCCTTTGTATCGTAAATAACGTATTCTTTTACTACGAAGGCGAACCGACCACCGTAGGAACGGGTGACATCGCCGCTAGCTATTTTTGGCGTCGTTCGAATTAAAACCTCGCTTTCGGTTCGGATCAATTACTCGAACGGCGGTAACGCGAGCGGTCGCGCGTCAGCATTATTCAAGCTGGCGTCACGCTTTTTAAACGCGCATCGATTTACCGCGTTTCGCAACGCAGTCACGGTTCTATCGCGTCCCAGGTAATTCCTAACGAGCGCGAATCCACTGGCGAGGCTTGAGTCATCGCGAGCTAACCGATCAGCAACACGGACCGCTGCTGCGTTACCGAATTAACCATTTTTTCTATACCACCGGTGAAATGTTAGGCGACACGAAGGTTCGCGGTATTCGAGCTGCGCGCGAGGAGGTCGCAACGCGATGGAAAGCTAAAAGGAAGGCAGACTAACGTGGAATGTTCCACTTATAACGCGAAACAAAAATAACTCCTGACCGGTCGCATCGTCGATGCCAGCGGATGGAAGTTGGAAAGTACGACAGAGATTAGGCATCGTAAACGATCGAACGATTCCCGTAGGGACCATCGATTTCCCAACGATCGAGTGAAAACGAATTCTTTCTCTCTCGGTGCGAAGGGCGTAACCCGGTTTGCTTGCGCAACGACGTTCAAGGGAAACATATTCGTTATTTATCGGGCTGTGCGGTAACGTGAACGACGGCGGGGGTAAATGCGAGCACGAAAGAATCGCTGTCTGCGAGCGAACCGAATGATCATCGTCCCTCCCCTGGCCACCCTGTATTTCTGACCTCTTTCTCTCTCCCTCTGCTTCTCCCACTGCTCGTTGCACCCTTCCCTCTTAAGCGCACGCGCTCCCGCTTCAATTAATCCATTCGTCGATTTCCCCCTTCGACCGCAGAAGTACCGTCGTCCCCGTCTCTCTCTCTCTCTCTCTCTCTCTCTTGACCTCGGCGTTACGCGTCCCAGTCTATTTAAATTTTAATGCCACGCGGATACCGAGGGTGGGTTTTCCGCTCGGGAAACTCGCTGGACGCTGAAACTGAGTCTTCCTCCGGGGAGTTTCCTCTGCGGAATCGCGTATAGGGCGCGTGTATCGCGCGAAAGTAGCACGCTTAATCGGTCATCGAACGACCTCGACGGAAATATGTATATCCAGAAACGAAGGCAAATATTTATTATCCGCGATAGGCCAACGGGGTTTATCGACGTAAATGAAAATAAGCGTAGAGCGTTATCGATTCTGAATCGTGTCGCGAGAGCTCGTCAACCCGGGAATACGGAGAAGAATCGCCGTGACGATCGCTGATCCAATACACTTCTGTTCCAACGGCGTTGCGTCGGCCGCGTTCGTTTCGCAATATACGGGTGGTATTTACTTACACGCACGATCACCGACTTTGTAAAGCAGCCCACTGAATTACGAGAGTTGCCCGGGAAAAAAAGCGAATAAACAACGGCACCTTTGTTCCTGGTTCTTATCCGACAATCAGGCGCTAATGTTGTGATGCGAGATCCCTCGAAAGTACGATCCGATCGTCGTCGCTTATTAAGTACGCGGGTAGATACGCGCGTATCGATTGGCCCGGCGAAACGTCGTACGAAAAATCGTGATAAGATACCGATTACCAGAGTTTTATCGAGCACTCGTACCGCAGACTCTCAGATAAGAAAGATCGGGATTGAACGTCCGTTCGAAAACATGGATCACCGTTGTTTACGGATGCCGGACATTAAAGTCCTTTAACGGTCCCTGAGAAGGAATTAAAAGGTCGCGATGGAAACGTCCAACTGACTCGAGCGAACGTACGTACACGTATGCGTACGTAAATTTATCCGGTGTCGTAATCGGAGAGGGCACCCGGATCGGGAATCGAATGCGAACACGACGCCGCGTCAACTGTTGCGAATAATATATATGTACATAGAGGTATGTACGTAGCGAACCGCTATCTTATCGGGACAGGCGAGCCGCGAACGTATAAATATACTTGCCGGCAAACACATAGCTGGCAAGATGATAGAGCAGATAAGAGGAGAAGGAACCGAGGCCGAGTAAATAATCTTTTTACACCCGTTTCGCTCGACGACTCGATAACGAAACGATTAAAAAAAAAATTAATCTCCCCGTGCTATCCGCGTTGTTAACAGAAGCTGGAACTACAATCAGAATTCGGATACGAATCAGGATAGAATGCGA
>SHCU01000221.1:59320-87291 GCA_004307685.1 Ceratina australensis | reverse complement strand
GCTTCGCGCATTCCCTTCTAACTTTTCGCCGGAATGACCGCGCGGGAATACGAACTGGAAATCAGTGCGCCTTCGATCGAGCAACGGATCACCTGCTTTCTTCGGTAATCCTTCTGCTGCCCGAAGGATAAACGGAGAGAAGAAATAACGATGCCAATGGGAGAACCGAAGACAGGTGCGACGCGAGGCATTCGTTCCGAGCGAAAAAACGGGCTCGGGTGTCGGCTGCACGCGGGCCGAGTTAACTTCGCGCATTTTAATTCGAACACAACTTCCTCGAAGGCGAGTCCACTCTCTCGTTATGCAGCCGCGTATTTACACGTTACACAATAAACTGCACACGCGAATGAATCCGATGTAAGAGTTTCTCTCACCGAGATCTACATTGACCTCAAGCCTTCTCATTCTTCATTTTACTTTCGCGCCTGACCGACACGCGAGTCTACCCTTAGCGACTTATCACATATGTATACAAGACCTGTGTACGCGCTAAGGCCCAAATGCGTAATCTATTGGCACAGCTGATCGATCGCTTCGAACGACGTATCCGTTTACGCATTTTCTCAGCGTTCCGCATCGAATGGCGTGACGAGCGCGCGTAATCTCGAGCCAATTACCGCCACGGTAACCCTGATTAATTAATCCGTATAATTTACGAGGAAGCGCGGTCGAGTTTATCGCGCGTTTATAAATGGTACGCCCCAATTAGAATTTTTCGTACAACCGCGCTGCGCTCCGGTCGAGCCGGTTCTCGCGTGCACGTTGTTGCCTCGCTTGAAACTCGTTTATCGTTAACAAATTATTCAGTCTGTTTCCGTGTCGTTCGGAGAAGAGAGGAAGGAAATCGAAAATCGATCTGCGAAACTGGAAATTCGTGCGGGAATAGACCCACAGCCGATGACCGGTCGCGATCCGGTTTTAGCCGATTGAAACGACGGAGACGCGAAAAGAGAGAGGGGGGCATGAAACGAAACGAAACGAACACCGCCGAGGTCCATTGTTGCGTACCGTGGAGTGCATAATTAATGACCTTCGTGCCGGTCGAGTTTTGCATTGCAAATGCTACTTGGAAACGTTGGCGCACGCTATTCTCTCCTCTCTTTCTCGTCGCATAAATAAACTCGTGCGCATCGGGATCCGTTGCTCGCTCGGTTCGATGTACACGCGCTATTCGCTATACCGCGACACAATAAACATCGTAAGAATTTCTGCTCCGAGAGAGGCTCTCCCTGCCGCGCCGTTTCGCTTTTCGTCTGGAAACGCTCTCGATCGACGAGCTTTCTCCAAAATATCCCGAGTGATCCATCTCGATCTATAAAAGATATAACGAATGAAGGTTGTAACTGATGCGAACCGCGAATGACGGTACTACGAGTTGGTGTAACTGCACGTTTGTTAATTACTCTCAAGACGAATTATAATCGAAGTGGTTCTTACTGAAGCCAGTAGACGAAGTACCTGAACTCGGGAAAACTATCGGTAAGGAACCTCCGGTTCCTAGGCAAAGAGTAGGGGGTGTTTTAGGAGGTCTTAGGTAGATTCTTTGTTTCGGGCGTCGCACGTGCGACGCAGAAGCCGGAGAAAGTGCGTTTTGTCGTTGGAGTATCCAACATAACGAACGAAAGTAAAAACGTAAGGAACTAGTGCGTTTCGAACGAGATCATACGAGAACGCGTTGCCTTTATGTATCTCCGTTGCTCGACGGCGACGACACGCTACCGCCGCGTGATCCTCGGGAAACGCCGTAGGCAGTAGCCGCGAAGCCCAGAGGCATGATACCGGTCGGAAGGTTCCACGAATCGGTTGTAAGCGCAAAAGACCGCGAGTATAAATCGGGCCAAGTTCTCTCTCGATCGCGCAGCCTTCGAGTCGCTCCAGTAACGTTATTTCCTTCCGTGACCCGCTCTTGCGAAACGAATAACGTTTCAGCAAATAGAATTAGAAAACTGAGATAAAAGAGTAGCGTGACGTTGTTTTTAGTACGACCGGCCGAGGAAAGAATTTATCGTTGCCCGGTTTGCGCGCACACGCTGCTGCTGCTGCTGCTCCGTTACGTACTATCGGCCAGACCAGATAAACGTTATCGCGTTGTAAATATAAATCCCTCCGCGGCAGAGATTCTAGCTACGTAATTCTTTTCGACCACCCTCACGCTGCTCCGCGCTCGTACTTTTCTTTTCGAACTCGTCGAACGGGAACAGACACTGACCTTTCCGATCGATACGAGACGAGTCGCGAGTCCTAAGTCCAAGGTCCAACAAACGCGTAGCTTCTTCTTCTTCTGCTTCTCGTCGGCCGTTTAGAGCCAAAGCGCTAACTGCTCGCAAACAAACGATATCGTATTTGCGAGTCGAGTGGGCATGCGCGCGTGCTTTATCGGCACGGAGATACGCGTACTCGTGGCGAACGATGAATCGATCGAATTTTTCTGGAAGCCTTTCCGATGACTCGGGTTAATCGTCGAAACTTGAGCTTTAAGCGGAACAGAAAGCGTTAGGCCGATAAGCCGTTTTACAGGAACTCGAACTATACGCGGGCAACGAGTGGTTCACCGGGGCGAGACGCGAAAAGACCAAGTTACGATTCCGAGGTATCGATTTAAAAAGTTTGGAGAGCCATCCGTATGGAACGAAAGCTGGCAAACGACTGACAGGACATTTTTCACAGGCCGGAAGGGCGCAGGTAGACCCTCGTTCCTCGACCCGAAAGGATCCTCCCCGCGTATGTACTACCCATGGCTTTTCACGACCGGTGTGCTCAATGCCGCCCTTCGTCAAACTCCTAACTCGAGTTTCACGCGGTGTACGTGTATCGGTGTGCCTGATATTTGGTTAACTGTTCATTCGTTTCCACAAGTTTTACGATCTACAACTTTTACGTAAATAGAACGAATGCGATGGGATTCTGCTGAATGAGTCTGACGTCTAGCGTTCGATGGGTAATTGCACGAGGATTAGCGTTAAGATGTACTGAGACGTAGATAACTAGACTGTAGGTCGAAGAATCTACGAGAAATGAGAATCACTGAACGAATAGATACACTGCACGGAGGGTCACAGGTTTTGGACGGTTGTCAAGATTGGTACAAAGGGCAGGTGCTGGAATGCATCGATTCTCGTCTCCCTCTTGTATTCAGCATCCCTACCAACCCGTATCCGTGCTCCGAGCATTGCTCTGGAAACCCATCCATTCTTCTTCTTCCGATGCGATGAACCCGATCTCTCGACCGCTACGCTCGATAACTCTTATCTCGGAAGCAGTAACGGCCACTTCGTTTTTCCCCCAAAAGTTGTATTCCTCGATTTTATACGTAATTATTTTCGCAGGGAATGCGTCGAACGAAATACGGGATTCGATTTAATTTCACGACACGACGAACGAGGATGTAGAGGTAAGTTCGGAAAATGTTCAGCTACCACCCGGTGACGTGCATCGAGTACGCGTAATGTTAGTCGGAAATTTCGCAAAGTGAATTACCAACAAACTGAAACTGCGGTTTCTCTCACGGGCTGCGAGAAGCTAAATCGTTTGCGAGACCGAATTTCTACAGCTTCGTTCTGCATTCAGCTCTGTTCGCTATCGATCGCAAATGAACTGGGCCTTGCTCGAGATACATGGGTACTCTCTCTGTCTCTCCGGGTCAAAACCCTGGCTCGCGTTAAGCAAGTAGCGGATAACGTTCAACAGCGTTTGATCGGTCCATCTTCGTTGTCCCGTCCCCTCTTCCTTACTACCACTCAAATAAATCGCTACGGATTTCCAACGTGTCCGCTCACGATCCATGATTACTGCATTTCCACAAAGACTATAAATATCTACGAAGAGGCGACTGGTAGTACTCATTCCCGGAATTATCGTGTAAGTATAGACACGTCATCGAGTCGCATCGCCCTTGGACGTTGGTTTGCATAATCAGCGAGCCCCACGCCGTTAAACATTTAACGCCGGCACTTTAACTAAACGTAACACAAAAATATTTTCGTCGGATTGTCTCGAACGTAGTAGGGGACGAACGTCAACGATGTCGAAGAGTTCGGAGGTGATTAGAAACATGACTACAGATACGGGCAAGCGATAAAGCCTGACTAACCTTTTGTTGTGCCACCCTAAGGGATTCCTCGAAGTGCTTGTGAACTGCCTCTTCGACCGCCCTCTGCTTCTCGAGCCTCTCCATTTCCACATTGGCCCCTCGCTCCCGTTCACGCTTCTCCAACCGGGCTTCCGCTTCTCGTCGCTCCCTGAAAAACATACAAAAGTTTCAAGGTTGCGCGCAATCCAGAGATTCTCCTCCGCGATTATTTGTTCAATTTTAATCCGTAGCCTCGCTCTGCGTTTCGTGAAACGTTCCAGCGGGAACACGCTTCGCGGAATGTTTCGCGGTGCTACGAAATCGGCATAAACAGGAAACGCGAACGGTGCACGTAGACGAGTTTGAATGCAGACACGTCTCGCGACGCGTCAAAGGATGACCTAAATTGAAAAGCAATATGACTGCCTAGCTAGGTGGAAACCTCTTCGTGCTCTCTGCGCGTGTGTCGAGATATTCCGGCCAATCTGAGCTTCACGACTAGGCAACGCCATACTGCTGCTGCTTGCCGTGGGTTCAATCGAGTCACGCGTTGCTGACGCGTACCGAGTCACGAGACCTGTCGTCTGCACGACTGAGAACGTCGAGTAGGTATGACCCGTCGTCTTCCCGTGTCGCTCTTTCGGCACATGATTTCCTAACGACAAAACCCACTGCGAAAATGTAGGAGGAGGAGATACGATCGTTTCGTATTCGAAAGATACGAATGATACATGCGATCGCGATTTTCCTGCTGATATTTATGCATTTACGTACCCACGTATTTACGTGCCCGCGTTCCTTATAGATTTATCGCGGCCACTCCTCTTTCGAGCGTCCAGCGCCTAGCCGCCGTCGATCGAGGTAAATACACGCGTGCGATACGATGCGATAAAAGCGTAGGCGAGAAGCGAGGACGAACAACAGGCCTGTCATTGCGATTACGTATCGTCGCTTCAACCGCTTCCTCGTTTCACTATCCGCCGTGAAGACGCGTGGAACGCGAGTCGTAAAAACGAGGCTAACATATCCGAGGGAAAAGTGAAAATCCGAATGGTATTGGGATCAACGGAAATCGAGTACGGTATGAATGCATACCGAACGGCGCGATATTAAAAAGGAACGATACGTAACGGCGACGACGACGACGACAGTGGCTGGCTGGCGTGTTCGTGACTTTTTAACGGGCTCAACCAGATAAGCATTCATTAATGCTTGCGCAAGTTATTTATACTGTTACGTGCGCAGCGCCGCTTGTTTATCTCGGTTCTCGCCTGCGGACCGTACAACGCGGATCTCCCCGATAAATACGTCCATATATACACTATTACTTAGGCGGGTGTATTCTCTACCGAACGTACGTAGACGTATGATCCCACGAAGGTAGATGCATACTTATCGGTAGTTCAGCGAGCGCCTCTCGAGATCGAAACGTTCTCGTTGCATAGCCCGTTGATCGAACGCTAAAATCGTCGGTTATATAAGGTTTCATCCTCTCAAGAGGAGAGCAAATATCGTACATCTTCGCGGCGTTTCCTCTTAGCAAACGTTTTCAAGATGTCCAATGATGAACGCTGGGCATGTATTTTTATCTCGGTCTACGATAAGGTCTACCGATTCGGCGATCGAAGATTCTCAGATGGAAAACTACTAATCGCTAAACGAGATCGATGCCAAGCATCTCGGTAAAAGATACGCGCTGCTATTCATCGTCTCGCGAGGGGGAATCTCCGTGAATAGGAGATTCGCTTTGGGCCGGCGAGCAGGCACAAAAGCGATCGAGTCGCGACGCGATAGAATGCGAGGAGTAACGAGCCGAGTGTTATTAACGAGCGCGCAATGGGGCGCGATACGCGAATGCACGCGACCGAGCACGCTTGGGAACAAGAGAAACGGGCCGACGAGTTTTCCAACGAGAACGAAAAGAAACCTGCGTACATTCGCATATACCTACGCGCACGGCTTATTGTTACGCTTAGGCCGGGACGAAACAGTGCGGAGAACCAGTTTTCCGGATCCGTAGCGATCGACGTCTTTGAAACGTGGCTCGTATACGCACGGTTTCTTGTGCCGATCAGGTATGCATAAAACAATGTGCGTGCACATGTAAATTCGTTGTCGTTCCATTGAATCATATTCTAAGAGACACGCGTGCATTCTCTTTCCCGTTCCCGCTCTTCGTTACAAATTCCTGAGTAGCCGGACGGGAGAGAAAGAGAAAAACCGAGCTCAACTCTTTTTTAGCTGTTGTCATCGGTTTATAAGTTGCAGTTCAAGCACTTCAGAGTCGATCCGCTCACATTCGCCTCATTTTATGAACACACTTTTCCACATCGTCGCGAACGAAATTCGCTCCGTGTAGGGTACTAAGACGAAGAACTAGTTTAACATAGGTATCACAGATCATGCTAATTTTAACCGCATTCCACCTGTTTTAATATAATATTATACTATTAGCCTTTCATTTTGACGTACTCTTCAGATCATATAATATCTTAAATGTTACGAACTTTTCATGAGAGAAACGTGTCGTAAACGTGTTTGACAAACGGAATGGGAGGAAGACGGATGAACGGTACGAGAAGAGGAGAGCGTGCTCTCTTTAGCGGCGCATCCTTGAAAAAAACGCGAGCGAACGAGCGACGAAGAGGCAGCAGCGGTGGAGTACGACGCCGCGTTGGTCGATAAACCAGTCCTTAGGTCGTACTCTCTATGTATGTAGGTATGGGAACGGAACGAGTCGCGGACGGTGTTTAAAAAAATCCAGTCCCTGGACGAAGACCGGACTGACCGGCTCTCCGTCGGCCGACTCACGGCAAATAATACGTATCGCCAAAAAAGGCCTTACGCATCCTTAACTCCCGAGTCTTTTTTCTCTTCTTTCGAACCGCAGACTATTATTCTATCTTCCCGCAACGTCTAGATCGTGCCGCGGGCCTCTGACGTCCTACGCGTTCCTCTCTGCCCCCTCGCTACGTTTTTGCCGGCGGCTATCGCCGCGCGAAACGAACAGGCTCGCTTGGCTTTCTCCCTATTTCGTGAGCCTACTTTTGCTTTCGTTACCAGCGTTTCGGACAGGACGACGACACGGATAGCAAAGTAATGTCAGCCAGCCGAATCAGGTATGGCGTCGTCAGCTTTCCTGTTTACGAAAAAGAATTACGATGCGATCGACGAATGCATAATTATTATCGTAACCAGCGAGCGCGAGACGATGCGACGCTGTCGCATGAATCGCGGTTCAAGGCCAAACGTAAATAGCTGATAAACTCGCGACGGTAAAGCCAAGGCGAGACACATCGTTCGCGGATAATTTACATCGATAGAGCGACTCGGCTGTAAATAGGAATTCCGCAACGAGCGACGTGCCGCTTAAAGTACTCCGTAACACGTAGGAATTCTTTGTCGAGCGATACGCGCTGCTGCTTTTGTCTTTGTGAACGACAACTACGTTACGATCCCTTCGAGCTATTTCACGCCTTCCCGTCGCGTCGTCGCTTAATAATTTGTAGCGGAATTGCATGGAATCGGAGGAGTACGTGGGCAGTTGCTGGCTGAAAGGGCACCCCGTGCATCGTTACGTTCGTTCGCGCTCTTACCTTCGCTTATTACGATAAAAAAAAAAGAATCCGTTGAATATGTAGCGCGGACGATGACGAAGTAGTCGCGTGTCGTTATCGGTTCTCGATAGACCGAAATACGATACGAAGGGGTGCGCGCGCGAAAGAACGGACAAAGTTAGTTGCACGGAAGAAAAAAAGAGAATGAGCGCAACCGCGAAATAAAGTTCGATGGAAGCGGCGCAACTCTTTTTTATCTTTGTTCCACTGGATACTCTCCCCCCCCGTACCGCGAGCCAAATTAACGCTTATATTCTTACGCTTTCTGCACCCACCGTCGCGCGATTATCATGATTTCTACGTGACGTAATTTCACCGCGGCAGACAGAAACGTGTGCACCGACAAATAGGTATGTGGTCGTTGCGCGTACCTGGTGATGAGGACCGGGTGAGAGACGGGGGGACAGGCAGGAGAGTGGGTTGCCGGGAAAGAAAAAGGAGAAAAGAAAGACGAGAAACGAGTTTTCGCAGTGCACACGTGGCCGGTTTTCACGGAGGAGCTGGTTCTCACGGACAGACGCACACGCTCGCGCGAACCGATGCATCATTCGGACAGGTTTACTTCGCTTGCCTACCTACGCGAACTTCGAGCGGCTGCAAACTTCGTTGTAACGGGTACACGGTATATACGTATGTACATACCATATACCGCACCGCGCCGGGTGAGCCACCCCGCGAGTCGCGTTTTCTGAATCTATTAAAAACGAACGCCTCGCGACCTTGCGCGCTCGTACCCGTTCGATGCTCTCGTCTATTATTCGAATAACGTCGTCGAAAAACTGGTAATGTTCGAGGTATCACAATACAAACTTTGAGATACGAAGACTCGTAAAAACATACAACGCGTGAAATCGCTGGGTCTCGTCTCCGTCGTTTACCCATTCCGATTCTTCTGGTTTATTTCTCGCGCGTTATATAAAGACCGGGCGATTAGCGATACGCCGCGAACTTAATTATCGTATTTATACGAGACACTTGTTTTCTTTTCGCCGCCGAACGAGAAATAATTTGGCGATTAAGACCGGCGAGATCGACGTGAGCTGATATATCGTTTCTTAGCCGTAAGTATGTCTCCGGGTAAAATACGTTCGCAGGATGTTGACTTCGGCCAATTTGGCATCGGCGTTATTTCCGAACGGCGTTCAACGTGTTTCGCGACATCCATAATTGCCACTGCGGCTATCTTTAGAGATGAAACGCACGCGTTTAAACATTCTTAACGCGATATCGGACGGCAGCTCGGGAAAAATTCGAGGCAACCGGCAGAGTGGAAACCGGTTATGCGTAATAGTCGTTGGCCGTTCAGCGGTTCCCGGAACGCAGGACGACGGGAACCTCCGGCGCGCTGCTGCTTCGACGACGACGACGACGACGGCGGCGGCGGCGAGTGTGTGCGCGCCGTTTCGTAAAATCAGTGTCGCCTGCAGAACGTGCGACGCGTTACGTGCCAAAACGTCTTATAATACCTACTATCTTCGCTCTATTTTTACCACCGCCGAAACGGAGGAACGCTCGTTTGGCTCGGGACAGTCTCGGGAGACCAACGACGCCCGATTCGACCCAACGTCTCTCTATCGGCCACCCCCGTCGCTATCTTTATTCAAGTGCAGCCTTCTTGCTCGTAATCTAATTTTCTTTCATCGACATCGAACGCACCTCGTTGAAACGAGAATAGAGCGAGTTTCCCTGGGCACGATTCGGTCGAACCTTCGTTTGATGTTACGCGTGGGCTCGAATTATCGGAGTTATCGTGCGAACAACTTATTTCCAAGAGTCGTATCTCCGGGTCGGACGATATTGCATAAGCACGATCGGTAATCAATTATAGATACTCGTTTCACGGTGCTTGTAATCAATACGCACTAACGATGTTTTAAAACGGCTGATTCAGAATCGTTAAATATTCATGTACGCGTTACATATTATAACGGACAAGCGATAGCTCGATTATTCGAGGCTCGAGTAGTTACCGCCGATAGCCCCCGGCAATTACCTGCTACGTTACGCTTAGCAGTCTTCTTATCGCCGATAGTTTACGTTACATTCCGTCGCGTAACGAGCACGCTTTTACTCTTATTCCACGCATAACATTATTATTTATATCGCTACACGTGTCCGCGAGTCGGTCGGATCTGCGTTTCAAGATTAATTATAATTACCAACATCTCGAGAAGAGAATAACGCGATGAACCGCGGTCGTCATTTGTCTCGTACGAGGGAAGCGATAAATTCGAATTTTTAGGAGAGATGAAATAGTTCGTTCCTTAGCTAGGGCGCCGCCGCCGGTGCATGGCGTATCGTCTTANNGATGAACCGCGGTCGTCATTTGTCTCGTACGAGGGAAGCGATAAATTCGAATTTTTGGGAGAGATGAAATAGTTCGTTCCTTAGCTAGGGCGCAGCCGCCGGTGCATGGCGTATCGTCTTACCATAAACAAATTCTCATTTATATGCCAGTTTGAAGACCGGGAATCTCTTTTGTCTCTCGCGGCTCGGTGCATCCGTAAATAGAGACTTGTTCTTCGGCCGACTCGTTCTCTTTCTTTTCATCTCGTTCCCTTTAACTCCCGAAATTTCCGTAAACATACGAAGCTGGCACGCGGCCAAACGCTGAACGAAATACATTATTCCGTGCCGAAATCGGCGAGGAACGGATGCACCGAATAAGCGACCGCATGCTCGGACAATTTAATCGTCCCCCTTCGACGCATCCTCCTCGTGCCTTCTTTAAACGACTCGACGAAAACACGGAAATTTACGCTATTACCCGAAAGTAGCTTGGAGAAACTTGTCAAACTCGAACCAGATTTTTCGTTCCCCGGCGACCTCGATTCACAGGCGTATCTGCTTTAAAAGAACGCGTTCTTAAGAAAGGCGTTCGGCCTTCGATCTCGCCTACTGAAACGGATTCGTCGTCTCGATCCATCGAGCCGATTCGGTTGATCGGAACAACGATCGTCGCGCTGGCTTCGGTTACACGAGCCACGTTGCACGACGAACCGATTAAGCGAATGCATGACGAATGTAATATCACGGATCGTTCGACGACTCGAGTACACAAAGTAACGACAGTTGCGTAAGCACACGGAGCTTGAAAATAGCAACGTCTACATATACGTACGTACGTGTGAAACATTGGCACGGAGTCGACAAGGAAGGTCACCAGGTTGTTGAACGTGTTCCGTCCGTGGTTCGACCTATCTCCCTCTCTCCGTCTCTATTTAACGCCATCGCGATCGCTAATTGCGAGCAGAGGAACGAATATGTATGTAGGCCGCGATAAACCGGCGGACTCGTCAGACAAATAGAGAGGAAGGAAAGAGCAGCGATATTCTCGCTCTGCGTCCGATAACACGCAACCTGCGCGTAACACTCGACTAGATAAGATATTCGCGATACCTCGAGAGAGAGAAAGAGAGAGTGAAGCGCGAAGAGTAAATGGGAAATCGTAAGCGACGTACGAAAATACGAACAATAACGTGTAGCTAAGTTTACGAAGATCAACGTATAGGAAGAGGAACAGCCGACGACCTTCGAGGCTCGTAAACGACGCGAAGAGGATACACAACGGAAGGCACGATTCGCGCGAAATTACGATTCCTCGGAGCACGACGATAAAGCGATCAAACAATAAAATGGGAGACGTTTTCTCCCCGTTGACCCAGATCGTATGTTCTCGCCGTGGCACAGCAGGAATAGTAGAATGTATATAACGACTACGTAAGACAGGCTGGTATAGAAACTGGCGACGTTTCTTTATTTCTATTAGCGAGCATGGGAGAACGAGCAAGCCGCAGCCAGGTACCGGAGAAGGATATTTGCGGTTATGATTCAGCAGTGGCCGCCGCTCGGGAGAAAGGGGAGAAGAACCGGGTAGAAAATCGAGAAAGAAAACCGACCACCGCAACGCCGGATATAAGTATAGACGCGTGTGGTACGTATGCACAACACACGCGTGTAACCGAGCGAGTCATCCGCGAGGTTGAATGCAACCAGATTCGCTTACCTCGATGATTCTCAAATTCTCTACGATTCCGTGTCGCAATCTACGGTACTACGAATCAAATGTACGCGAATTATCTCGGCTACCAGAAGCGATAAAAAGTGGAGAACCCGCGTGGAATTCTTGGAAAACGGAATCCAGCTTTGACACGCTCTCGCTGACGATGCGGCCCGTGAGAAAAGAGGAGAGAGAACAATCTATTTTTCCTGGAGCGGATAAAAATAAGCTACTCGGATACTTTTGAATCGCGAACGAGTCGACCGGCCGACAACCGAGGCCACGATACGCACACACGCGTGTAACGTATCAGACACTTCTCTATCCGGTCGGCTAAAACTCGTTACGACCGATGTGTATGCCGTACGAGGTACAGCTCCGGACAATTATTCTGAACCCACTACTGCTTACGTGTGAGTTCCCTAGCGAGATAATATTCACAAGTAGTAAGGAATCTATTGATTCATGTTTCAAAGCTCCGGCATATGATGATGCTGCCAATACTTAAGCCTGGGGCATTGAAACATACTTGAATAGATTTCTTACTACTTGTGAATATTGTCCTGCTAGGAAACTCAAGCAGTAGTGGGTTCAGAATAATTGTCCGAAGCTGTGAATAGGTGCACACCGCCTACGTATGACGTCGCGTACGAAGCGTTTTGGTTAGTATCACATACATACATACATATAAAAAATATGCGCGTAGCGGGACAGATTCGACCTCGAATAACCTCGACCAGGCTACGCGCGCACCCGGTTTCCCCTTTGCCGCGCTCTCACGAAGAACCTCCGCTCCTCTTCTCGCTATCTCCCGCGCCTGATTTTTTCCGTGGTGCGTTACATTGTTCATGGGCACGGTCGAGAAGGGCAGGTAGAAACCCTCCGGACGACAAAAGAACCAGTCGAGCCTTTGTGTATTTCCATAGAATGCGGCAGACTTTCGTGATTTCTCCCTCCGTCTTCCTCTCTCTCTCTCTACGCGAGGCCAGGCAGCAGCACGGTTCAAGCAACAAAGGGGGCGATGTCTACCGTCTCGAAATTCCTTCCCCTCTGGCCACCGCTCGTACCGATCCTTCTCCAGCTCCTCCCTCTCTCCCTTCCTTTCCAAAGGCCCTTACAGCGAGGAGCCAGGCGCCCGATTAACCGCATTGTTACGTTTTCCCAGAGCTTGTGTAGCCCGCAGTTTATAGGTCTCTTTCACTTTTCGTCTCTCTTCATCCCTCCCTCATCTCGCTTGCCTGAAACATCTCTCCGGTCCACCCGGCCGCTTCGATCGCCCGGGGATACGCCTAGTCGCGAAAATCGGGCGGCCCGGTTGACGGGAAGACGAAACCGGAATTCCTTCATTTTCGGAAACAAGATTGTAGTCGCTGTTCGCCTCAACCACGGGGCCGTTTCTTTTGGCTGCAGACACTTTTCGGTTTCCCCGAATTCTATTCCGGCCCAAGCAATTCGAGCCAGAACGAAGTGCAGATACAAGTTTTCTCGGAACTACGAAAATTTCCTAAAGACCCTCTAACAGTTAAATCACAGACAAATCCGCTGCACATCGCCTCGAATAGGAAAGGCAGGTGACCGTCTAATTAAGCGTGCTCGGTGTACCCGGCCTTACCAGTCACGGTTTCGCTCGACTAGCTCGCTGCTCGTAGAGTACGTTTTCCCTCTCCTCGCCGGTGTTCCGCTTCAGGGTTGAATCGATCGAGAGAACCTCGTTCCGATCGATCGCCGCCGACAGTTTTTCCACGAGAATTACGACCGCTACATACCTAGCACATACCGTACATCGCGCGCGCTTCGCTACCGAATACATATCCGCGAACGACCGAGCGAGAGCCAGTTCCGCTGTTACGTTGTGCCACGCTTGAATAAATACGACCCATAAATTCATAGAAACGTATCTTTCGCAACGTGTAGTTCCGAAGTTACGCGCGCGTATTTACGTTACAATACACGTACACAGATACTTCGTATCTGTTTATATAGAAGAGTACACTCTCTTTTTCCGGCTAAAACGACGATAATTCTTTCTTCTATACCACGATATTCGAGTATCTCCGATTCATCAGTAAATAGAGAAGGCACTCGACGTTACTTCGCTTCAATCATTAAAATCGAAGATGGAAATACAATTTTGGATCGCAGGATCTAGGACCAAGCGTCGGCCTTGACGACAGTGACATGTGGAAACAAGGGCTCGAAATCTTCGAGGAAGGCTCTTTCCGACTTATCCTTGCCTCGGCTATTTTTGTCGTTCCCCCGGCCGAAAAATCTTACGCACGTCTCTCGCCCACCAAGATCCGAATCTAATTTTACCCGTTTAGCAGGATCGCGAACGACGCGAATCCCGGCGCGGTATTCAAACGCCATCGGTTCGAACCGCGACAATAGTCGACTGATCTGACCCAAGCCTATCTCCGTGTCCCACGAAATTCGAGGTATCTGTGGTCAATGCGACGGACGAACAGCAATGCAACGTTTCCACGGCAAACCGCGAAACGTTCAACGCTCGGCAGCGTTGACGCGGATCCCAAAGGCATAACGGTGCTTCCTCCCATAAACGGTCGGACCATTTATATTCAGCTCGCGATATCCGAGAAGCTCCTCGGTCCGCATACAACTGTAACTCGCTGATAGAGATAGAAGCGAATCGTAATACGCGTAAAACTCGGTTGGAATACAAAGTTTCCTAGCATATCACCGTCGTCGCTGGTAGTGGCAGAGAGCCCCGGCAACGAGGACTTTTACGCATCGGGAAAATCGCTTGGAGTTCGCGTTCTTCACAGTTCCCAGAGAGACGAAGCCCGCTCGATGGGGAGGGATACGGACGAGAGGCGGCGAGCGGGGTGACGGGGGTAGGGTGGCTAGTAGGGGAGAGAGTCAGTGAACCTGAACGGCGATCGCACCTGTAATACCGTAGCGGCCGCGTCGAATCGGTCGATCGCGTAAGCGAACACGTTCCCGGGTTATTCCGTTGGTTACAATCGAAACCGCGTATCCGCGCGTACAAACGGTCATACCTAGATAACACAGGAGACGGAGAGAAAATACAGAGATGTGGACGAGGGGTGAAACCGAAACGAGAGTCGTCAGGTGTTGTCATGTCACTTACAGCGTAAGAGTAGTGGTGGCGGCGCTCGCAATGTCCGCCGGCAGGAAGCTGGTCTGTTGGCTGGATGGTTGTTGGTGGTGGTGGTGATGATGTTGGTGCTGCTGTTGGTGATGCTGATGTTGATGATGAGGAGGATTGTGATGGTGAAAGGCGGTTTGGTGAGAGGGCGAGTTGCCCACCGGCATCAAATTATACGGCTGATAAAGCAGCTGCGGCTGGGCCGGGGCCTGGCTCGGCGGTGCGCCACCGGCCGCGAGTAAAACTTGCGTTTGTCCCTGGTGTACGTGATGATTATGGTGGTGGTGGTGGTGGTGGTGGTGCGGGTTACCCTGCGTGGCCGTCTGCGGGCTTACCGGAAGGACCGCCATTGCCGCACCTCCTAGCACCGGTGGCATGCTTCTTCTACTTTCTTCGATCTCGGTTCGATCCCCACGATCGCCTTCTTCGCCTCCCCGTTTCTCTTCATCGTACGAGGGAACGCCGTCCGCGTCCCAGGATCGCGGCTCATCTCTCGAGACGGCCGAACCGGACCGTATTCGGGAGATGGCGAACCGCTGTCCCTCTCTATCCCTCGTTCTTCGCCTTTATCTCCCCTCTCTTTCCGCGCTCCTCTCACCGATCACAACACAAGATTCACACGGTCCTCTCTTCGCGGTCCAACAGACTCCTTCCGCCGTTTTTTTATTCACCGGCTGGTCCAGCAGCCACCGTGCCAAAACGTTTGCAGATCGAATTCGCGGTATACTCTCACAGGGGTGACGACGCGTAGCATCGAGGGGTGTACCGCGTGTTCGAAAATAAAATTACCAACGCGAAATCGTCCGAGATGATAGCGCGCTGCGCGCGACGACGACGACGAGATCGCTTGGTCGCGTATCGCGCGAGAGAGAACTGTACGAGATACGATCGGTTACGAAGCTTGCCGAACGGTTACGAAGCGGTCGCCAACGGACGTTGATCGACCGACGAACAATGGTAGAGAATGATTTCGTTTTTTTCCCCCTATCGCTCGCTTCTCGCGCTCGAGTCGAAGCGATCGAGAACACGAGATTCGTTTTTTTTTTTATAATTAGCCGCACTTTTCGCACCACCGCTTCTGCTGTCGTTGCACCGTCGAGAAAAACTCTGGTCCCAGCCGTAGGGTGGAGGGAAAGGAACCTCTGAACTGGTGCGCTCGAAAAAAATCAACCACCGCGGCGAGCCGGAATGCAGTCGACGACGACGACGACGGGCACGACGACGACGACGACGAGACCACCATCACCGATGCATTTTCCTGCGAACGATCGCGACGAGAAACGATGCACCGCTGTTCCGATGACCTCCGCAGCGAACAATGGCGCGACGACGCCACCGATTCTCTTCTCCGACACTGCACCAAATCGAGAGCGGAGCGAAAACGGGCGTCGATTAAGCGCCGGCTTACTCCTTCACTATCTTCGACACCACACCGTACGATCCCAGAGATATCTCCGGTCGAGACGTTATACGTCGCGACGGAACGTCCGATTGATCCCTCGGATCAAAGCGGAACAACCAAGCGAGGAGAAACGGCTCGAGCACTGCGACGATCACTTCTCAGAGAATGCAGCCACACTCGCGCGTATAAACGAGAAACGGCGCGACGATAACTCGTAACGAAGTAGAGAGAATACGGTCTGCGTGACACGCTCGCACACACACGCACACTCGAAGAGACACATACACACTGAAGAATGAACGCGCGCGAGGAACGCAACACGGAGCAAGATCAGATCGCGTCGAAGGCCGCTACTCTACTGCGGCTGCGGCATCGAGGAAACCTCGTCCCCCACCAAGCTCTTCCAGACCAGACTTCCCCTTTGTCCCTACCAAACCCGATCGACTCCCTCTTCCCCGGGACACCGCGGTTCGAGCTCTTCGCACAGCTCTACGCGCCGTTCCCGCCTCTCGCCCCGGACAATTCTCGCCCTCGCTCCTTCTCGCGTGTTTCTCTTCCTACGTGTTGTGCGCGACCGAAGGCGAGCGACCGAGCGCGCGGCCAACTCAGCCACGACCACGACTACTACCGCTGCTGCTGCTGCTTACCACTACCCACGAACCGCGGGGATACGTGCATGCGTGCATGCACTTTGGGGCGCGTACGTACACAGCTGCGCCGGCTACTCTCTCTTCTGTGGCGCAAAAAATATTCCGCATGCATTCACGCACACGTGCTCGCGGCAGCAGCAACGCGCGGCGTATCGCCTTGCGCCGTTGCACCGCGCTCGCTCGCTCTCCTCTCGCTTTTTTGCCGTTCAGACGAAATGACGTTCGGTCTCGCAACGGCGAACTTCTGCCGTTCCTTTTTGCTCCTTTTTACCCTTTTTACGGAACCTGTCTCTCGCTTTATTATGCAAAGTACTACCGAGTCGTTCTCTACGCTGGTGCCGCGGCGTTGTGTCGTCGTCGTCGTTGCCGAGTCGAGACCTCCGGCCAACCCGCGTATGTAATATTTCTGCACACGTGCGAACGTCCTCGGAACACGGAGGCGTCTATTCGAAGCAGCCGAGTCGAGTTTCTCTCTCTCTCTCGCGGCGACGGACAACGCATACGTAGCCGCGGCTTCTCCGAAGCGTCCTTGCTGCGTGCGATGCGTTCGAGAGATTCGGTTCCGCGCGAGCAGCACGCACGTTTCCGCCTCCTTCCTTTTTTCCCCCCTTAAGGTTATTACGTTCTCGGTATACGTATACCCTTTTCGCCTGGATCTAAGGAAAATCGCGATTCTTTCTTCGTTCGCGCTTCACGGTTGCGATAGTACGTTTCTTATCGGTGAACGGAACGAGATGGTGATTTATCATCGTGCCAGTAACAGGTACATGGACGTCGGTCTGAACGCGATTCGCGCCACCTTGGCGAATAAATATCAGCGGCAAGGTCTGCCGTTCCGTGGAGTTTCGCGTGCATTAGACGACTCCTATTAGTCGATACGAGCCGGCATACCTATTCGTAGTTATCGGATGACTAATGCCCCACGGTACCCTTTCCCCGTTCGAGCTGCACGAGCGTCGAAAGTTGTTACAACGAAACTGCGAACTGTAACGTGCTCTTGAACGATTTCGCGTGTAATCGGGAATCGACAGATGCGCTATCAGTATTTGGTAAACCTACCGAGAATTAATCGGAGTAGCGGACAAACACGGTTCACTCGCCGGTGCCCCTAAATAATAGCAGTTTCGGAAACCTGACCGAGGAAATACATACCTGGGTTCCAGCGGTCTTCGTACGTACATGCGTGCGTCCCTTATATGTACATATGTAACATGTACACGCATACCAGTAGCAGCCAGCCGGAGCTGCTGGTTTATGTAACACGGCCGAAGGGAGACATTAATGCCCATTTCGAGTGTCTGCTGTCTCCCACATTCCTATCGTGTTCGCGCGTGCACGCACACGCACGCGTCTACGTAATGCTCTTAGCCGCGTCAGTCGGTCGCACGCACACGTTTCTGTTTCTTGTTCAAGGATAGGGATTATACGTCGAGTTTATCGTTACGTAGTATCGGTAGCGGAGCACCTATCCGTAATTTTCCGTCGGTACAATCGAAGGACCGAGGGACGAAAATCGTCGAGATTCGGCGTTCATAACGATACAATTTTATATGAAATAATACGTGAAAATCGGTTGCGTGCGTAATTGAACGAACGGGATATCGTATCGCTGAACGAAGCGATATTGTGTTACGCGTCCACGAGCCGAAAAACAAGAAACCAAAAATACGTGCATAGATACGCGCTGCTACCCTTCCCGTTGATTCTTCAGCCGCATCGGACACGTACGGCGCGATGCTTTATCGGCAGACGGGAGAGAATGCGCACCAGTGGCATTTTTATGCCGGTGACCTTGTCGCTTCAGCTGTATCGGGCACGCACGCATGCAGCCACGCACACGCACGCCTGCCTGGCTGGCTTTAAAACACCAGGTACATTTCCGAGGAACCGAGAATCGATAGAGCGTATAGTATTTCGTAAGCGACCCTAAAATCCGACCGAGCCGATCGATGATCGTTGCCCTTTCCCGGGAGTCCCGTCCTTCTGCACGCTCCACCTGCCCCTCGCGTCTGTCCGGTGATTTACGTTTCGCTTTGTTGAATTTTAAGCAAGCACCGAAGATCACGGTCTGACGTCGCGGGGAAAGAATCGGTCCGTGAATACGGAGGAAAATTTACCTCGAACGACGCGAGGATCGTCGTCTGTAAACTGAGGTTAAATAGCCGAGTGACGCGTACGAGAGGGATTGGGCGACGGAGGAATATACGGGTAAACCGCGCGTGTGTGTTTATTAGAATGGGAGGACGAACTGCCCGTAGGAATTGACTGTCGCAACCTTCGCCCGGTAATCTCGGAGGAGATCGTTTCTCGAGAAGGTTCCAACGAGAGCTATCGCACGAATTTCTCGTGTTCGCTATGGTCTAATCGAAATTCGTTTCGGGTATTACCAAGCATTGTAGGTCGCCAACGCCAAAAATGCGAAACGATACTCGAGACCAAAAGTATACGACCTACGACGTGCTTCGAAACTCGTGGAACGATTCCGAGCACAGTGTGATATATCGTTATTCGTGCCATGACCTCGGTAACGCCGACGCCGACGCCGACGCGACGACGTTATTCTCTACTCTCGTTTTTCCCTCCTTCGAAGTCGATCGCCCCGTTCGTTGCCCGGTTATCCGAAAACTTCTGCCGCCGTATACACCTGCTGTCCATATGTACGTACGTACGTAGTTGTACGCGCATATGCATTTCGGAGAGACGCGAATGTCACGAACGCGTTGGCACCGCGCGACGGAAGGGCAGATGCGAGGATCGTTATTTCCGAGCGGACCGGGTTCGTCTCCCGGTGCGTTGCATGTAGCACGCTATCGCACGTACACGTAATAATTCCAGGCGCCGTCGTTTTGGCTCGACGATGGAAAGCGAAATCGCGCGGAACCGTATCCGGCATCGATAAATAATCGCGGAGGAAAAAGTATCGATCGGTTCCACGGCGACGATGGGAGCGAGGAAAAACGTATGTTCGTTCCGCGAAGCAAACGCATGCAGCACGCTTCCCGCATTGTTACTCGGTACGGATCGCCGACGAACGAGCCCCTTTTATTATTACCATTTGTTGCCGCGTACGTGTTTCCTGCTCTCTACGTCGACCAACGCGCACTCCCGGGTATAAAACCGTTTCTCTCTCTCTCTCTCTCTCTCATTCTTCCTTCCTCGTTCGTCCTCCCTTTCGGCCTTCGCGAGCTCCCTTTTTTTTATTCCTCGTTCGTCTTCCTACTCTGCATGGGCGGGCAGTAACGCCGAATATCGAATCGTACATACGAAATGACCCATATATCGTAAGGGGAAGCTTCGAGGAATAGAAACAAAAATTGAAATCGTTGCGAACGTCGTACGATGATCGTTCTATAATAATCTTTCACTCGTACTCGATGGAAATCACGGTTACGATCGACGGATTCGTTAAGCCGATGAACTTCGCGTTGATAAAAGATAACGAGGTTGGAGGGAGACAGGATTTCGAAGTTCCAGAAACAAAAGGATCCGGTTGTACGTGAATCGTAAAGCTTCGGACAATTATTCTGAATCCACTATTGCTTGTGTGTGAGTTGTTCCCTAGCGAGACAGTATTCAGAAGTAGTAAGAAATCTATTCGTTTGTGTTTCAATAGTCCAGCATATGATGATGCTGCCAATGCTTAACACTAAACCTACCACTTCGGGTCAAAATGATCCCACATAAATTCTTGTATGAGGGAAAAAAGTAAAAGAAGACTGGTTTTGTCATATTGTTAAAATTACAACTCTGATTTAAACTGATACCAAGCTGAAATACTAAAGCTGACAGTAAATAGCATTCAAATGTGAAAGATGTTATCATGGTGTCTTAATACGCAAAATCTGTCGGTAGTTTTAGTGTTAAGCCTGGAGCGTTGAAACATAAACGAATAAATTTCTTACTACTTGTGAATACTGTCCTGCTAGGGAACACACACATAAGCAATAGTGGGTTCAGAATAATTGCCCGAAGCTGTACACACGAAATGATCCATATATCGTAAGGGGAAGCTCCGAGGAATAGAAACAAAAATTGAAATCGTTGCGAACGTTCGAACGATGACCGTTCGTCCAAACAGGCTGAAATAGCTATATTGAAGCTTCGAAAGTACCGGCGGGGGGTGGATGACGTACGCCCGAGCCCGGACAGAGAGAAAATCCATGTTCGACGTTCATTGGTTTTTATACACCACGTATACGCTAGTATCTCGCGTCCCGATTCCGCCAATCGCCGGTCGCGTCACGTGGGAAACGTTTGCGTTTCAATAGTCTAAAGGGGACGTACAGTTACATTACGGGCGACGGACAGGTTTTTGCAGCGGTAGCTACCAGCGAAGCGATCAATTAGCTCTCCTTTCCTCGGGCGGGCTACGGTGCTCCGAACGTTTTCCCCTTGCAACGCGATGCCAGCGAGATCGATAGGTCGGAAACTCGCGGCACTCGCGCTTCGGGATTACATAATAACGTGGCTCGCAGCAGCGAACGACGGAACAAAAGAATTCCTACGCGCGGACTCACCATTGAACGAGAGGAAGAAACCGGAGGGGGCACACGATGTCGCTGGTTCGCGTCCGTTTCCTAGGAGAAAACCGGTTGCGATTTGCGACAGGTTGCATCGAAGAAGACCGGTCGGTCAGGGCGGTCGTCCGGTCGATATTACTACTGCTGAACGCGTGAGCAGATATGTCGGAATTAATTAAACGGCGAGAATCCGGATGTATCACCGAGGCATGTAATTCGTGCATACGTAAAAGATTACAGCGAGCGGAGGTTACTGAGATTACTCGTATGATCCGAAGATTAGACAGGCGGTATCGGGAGAACGAAGCAAATAAAAAGATAAAGTCGCCGGAACATACTCGATTATTATTTCCGCTCGTATCGCGAGCGAAAAACGAAATGGTTGAACGAATAACCTGTACAGCTTCGGACAATTATTCTGAACCTACTACTGCTTATGTGCGAGTTCCCTAGCGGGACAATATTCACAAGTAGTAAAAAATCTATTGGTCTATGTTTCAATGCTCCGGCATGTGATCATGCTGCCAATGCTTAAGCCTGGATCATTGAAACATAAACGAATAGACTTGAATAGATAGACGAATAGATAATTGTCCGAAGCTGGACAGCAATGCTTCAGGCTTAAGCATTGCCGGAATATTGAAACATAAACGAATAGATTTCTTACTACTTGTGAATATTGTCTCGCTAGGGAACTCACGTATATCCCGCCGTGGGTTCCGAATAATTGTCCGAAGCTATACATCGATTCGAGACAGTAGATGGTAAGAGACTCGTCGAACGTAATCGTTCGCGCATGAAGAAAGTACAGACGAAAGCGGAGGCGTAGTTACTCCCAACGCGAGAACAACGAGGTACGAACGAGCGCGTGTAACGAGAGGTAGAAAGAGAGAAATGAAGCGAGGTAGGACGGGCAGGGAGAAAGGGTAAGGCGGAAGAACGAGAAAAATACGGGACGAAGAAAAGGGGCAGAGGAGACGGCCGAACGTAAGAAAGAAGCAGCTCGTTAAAGCGCGACCTTTAACAGCGCGAACGTGGGAGGTTATAATACACTTAGCGCACGGTTTCGTTTATCGTCGAGAGAGTTGCGAAGGTTTTGTTGGGCGATGAATGCAGGTCGCGGCGCGGCGGGGTGGTGCGATGCGGCGGAGCCGAGCCGAGTTCCCGAGGTCGGTGGGAGGAGTAACGGTCGACGGGCAGAAGGCAGAAACGAGAACTAGACAGGGCAGAAAGGCGAAGAGCGGACGGACACACGATGGGGGGAACACTCGCAGCAACAGCACGTGTACGTACGTGTGTATTCGTTGCTCGAGAAAAAGGGAAGAATAACGACGATGAACTGCCTCTCTGACTCTTCGCTTCGTTTGGCTTCGCTCGGCTCTGTTTCGCTCCGCTCCGCGCCGCGCGGCAGCGCGATGGATCTCCGAGAAGAACGGAGAGCAGACGCCAGACCGACGGAAAGAGAAGAACCGAGACGAGAATAGAGAGAGGGTGGACGAGCAAAGTCAAGGGAGAGAGAGAAGCGCGGAGCGAGAGAAACGGACGGACGAAGATAGAGACGCGGGGCGAGAGAGAGAGAGAGAAACGGGAGGTCAAAGGCCTCCGCGCAGCGCCAATGTGCCATGAGTAACCACCGGCTGAGCCACTTCACGGCTCTACACAACGTTTATACACCACTACCAGGGCCAGCTTAGCTTCGTTTCGCTCTACGCGACGACCGACCCGCACACCTCGCTTCCCGCTCCCAGCTCTCACCGTGATCGTCGATGATAACGTATTCCTTTGACGTAGCACGACTATGGTACGTACGCGAACGTGCTTCGGTGCATCGGGATGCGAGAAATCGGTTACGCGTCGGATGCTAGCGAACGCTGATTCGATCGAGAATTCGCAATTTTCTGCGAACCACCTTGGCGACGTCGACCACGTATTTCGATTTACCGAGCGAGCATCGCTAAACGTCCGGAGATCGACCGTTGTTGTCCAGCACCGCAAACTTTTCGATAGCTCTACTTTAGGAACGTGAAACGTGTTTCTCTTTCGGGATCACGTCGAATACAGTTTCATTCTCGTCGAGAGAGACGGGGAGAAAAAAGAATACAAGAGGTTGGCTGGAGGTTCGTCGAAACCAGATCTACGCACGCGCGGGTTGCACGCTCAGGAACGCGTTTAAACGTCTCCCTGGAACGTGCACCCTCGGCTCTTCGCCCGCACCAGCCGCGCAATCATCCCCCTGACTCGGCTCGTCGTCTCCTTCCGTCGTCTCGCTTCACCCCACGCCGGCTCCCAGGATTTACTCGCGCTCGTTTGGAGATTAACGATCCGGGTAGGAAGAAAATACGTAACGCGCGTTTCGATTCATGCGAGCAACAACGGAGACAAGAATATTTTTCTAACGAAGGCCGGGATAACGTTTAGGCTGCCGGTCTATAGAACAACGGTGCGAACGCAAGATCAACGCCGCTCGAGGATAATCGATTCTGCTGTCTGGACGATGAAACAGCGATCTCCGTCGGAGCGGTATCGCGGGGAAAGCGCATAGCGCATGGCGCATCGATCCGATCCGTGGTAGCGACGTAACGCGGTCTCGCCGGGGGCGCACAGGTGAATTAAAACGAGATTGGTCGCGGAGGCGGGGAGGAGTCGCGACATTTCGACTGGCGTACCTATCCATCTACCATTTAAATATCTTCCTTTTCCACATTTACAAACGAACGCGGCCACGTCCGCAGTTTCCAGCGTCGATATAAATTATTCAACCGCGGCTATATCCGTCCTCTCTCCGGTCGTTAGATTGGAATCGTTCGAGCGACAGCAAAATCTCGTTTCCTTTCCCTCGATACGTACGTAGCTAGCTACCTGCCTGGCTTGCTTGCCTGTCTACCTTTGCTCCGAACGCGCGCGCGCCTTCTTCTCCTTCCTCTCTCGTCTCCCATTTCTCTTTTCCCCTTGTATATACCGTTAGGATAACACAGCCGACGACCCAGATCTTCCCAGAGGACCGGCGCTGACGCGGTACTCATCCGATCCCCCCATGGATATCTACTTCTACGTTTCTACTTCAATTCTGTAATGGGTTTTAACCAGTACGATTTATAAATAAACATAGCTTTTCCTCTCTTCCGACGTTGACGTAAATCGGTTTTTTAAATCAACCGATACGTACACGCGAGCCTCATCCAGCTATCACTCTTGTTAGACGGCGAATTGAACCTGGGCTTTTCGCTTGCCGCAGGCCTGATTTGAACACTGCCTGACAATTCCAATTTTCCCTGTCTATGTAACCAGCGAAACATCAGAACGCCAGTTTCCTACATTTACCAACTAGCTGCTCGTACCAACGTACATAACGTACAGTCCCCTTTCGCCTTCGCTACCGTTACCGTCATTGTTCTCGGCGCGGTACATACACGCAGCAGCAGACGCAATGTCCCCCGAGCTGCTTCCGCTGCTCGACTGTTCCTATTTACCGACGACCAAAAGGGGGACGATAGCGTTGCTGATAATTAGATTCCTCGTTGACGCGATGACGGAATACGTTACGAATTCGCGTGAAAATCGATAATAACCTGTCAGCGATGCGGGACGAAAGAGAAACAGGTTCTATGTACCGCGAGACCGAAACCAGTTCCACCGGTCGGACCGGTTCCAGTGAAAAACGGTGTGGCGATTTTTTTCGCCATCGTACAGGTTCGATTTGAATATCGCGGACCGATTATCCTGCAGATCGTATCGGTGCGAAATGAGGAATAGAGTAGCGGGAATAGAACACGTTGAAGGATACAGGATACACGGTGCGATGATGAGTTGTAACCGGCGCGACGATAAAAACTGTCGTAGCATCGGTGCCGTGAAACGCAGGCGTCGCATCGCGCCGTCTAGATAGACAGGGAGTGGCGAAGCCGTGCGCACGGTAATGATACAATTTATCGAGCCGTTAAAAGGTTAATACCAGCCAGTTACGCACCCGTCAACCGTACACGCGTGTATCGTTTAATTATACCGTGCGTTGCTCAACGCGCGAGGAACAATTGCCCCACAGGTCGTGGTCGTCTCGCGCGATAAATATACATCGAAGGACCGATAAAGGCAGCTGCTGCGTGCTCGGGCGAACCACGATAAACCGGTGAACGCGACAAGGGCTATTATCGCCCAACGAGGAATGGGAGTTAATAATCTTTCACTCGTAGTCGATCGGAAATCACGGTTACGATCGACGGATTCGTTAAGCCGATGAACTTCACGCCGATAAAAGATAATGACACCGAGGAGAGATTAGTAAAGAGTGCCAGCCCCTGTGCTACAGCGCGGCAGGCAAAAGGGACCTGACGGGGGCCTGGCGCCGTAAAACGGATCTCTGAAATCTCACAGCATGACTACTCTGGCACATATTTTTATCCGTTTATTAATCAGAAGTTAACTACTTTTACGATACATTCACACGTATCTCTACTATAGTAAGCTCTAGAATCTCTTTATACGATCTGTTAACGCTTGTGTACAGATTCCTACCACGTTTCTTTCCGCCGCAAGGTCCATAAGGCTGGCACTCTTTACTAATCTCTCCTCGGTGATAATGAGGTTGCAGGGAGATCGTTCCGAAAGGATTTCGAAGTTCCGGCGAGTCGAGGAGAAACGAAACGATCCGGTTGTTGTTCGTGCGAGTATCTCGATTACGCCGAATATCGAATCGTACATACGAAATGACTCATGTATCGTAAGGGGAAGCTTCGAAGAATAGAAACAAAAATTGAAATTGTTGCGAACAGTCGAACGATGATCGTTCTATCTTTCGTTTAATCTTTCACTCGTACTCGATCGAAATCACGGTTACGATCGAAGGATTCGTTAAGCCGATGAACTTCGCGTTGATAAAAGATAACGAGGTTGGAGGGAGATCGCTCCGACAGGATTTCGAAGTTCCGGCGACACGAGGAGAAACAAAACGATCCGGTTGTTGTTCGTGCGAGTATCTCGATTACGGCAACGCGTACGCGCGGCACTGTTCAAATTGGCAGCGATAACGTGGCAGCTGTGCCAGCTGTGCGCGCATTCCGATATACCGAGCGTAGCACGAGAATGGAACAGAATGGAGCGAAACGAGAGACGACGGGGGGGAAGGAAGGGAAATCGGGTTTCGGCGCCCCGACGAGAACCAGTTTTACCTCAGACCCGATGACGCAGGTATACCCCGAACTCGGGGGTGTATGCTTTTCTCTCGTTCATCGAGATCATGACCCGAGTAGTTCTCGGTATCCTTAGTCTATCCCTACGGTTTCTGGGAACCGAACTACCTGCCAGCTATCCCCTTTACAGGTGGATCCTTTTCGGAGAACGCGTCTACCTAGAACTCGCTCTAGGCTGAAATTTGGTTTGCGACGACAAGGGTGAACCTCCGACGAAAAATTGTGCTCGCGTTCGCGTAAAACGGAAGAGGAAGGAAAAAGTTCCCCGAGAACTATCGGCGAATCGGTTTTTACGATCGTAACCGATCGAAGTGTCTCGGTCGTTCCGGAACGGGTTTACGGGCTGGTATAAAACGAGATATTCGCGCGCGTGTACGCGTATACGTGTGCCCACGAGAAAAACAGTCGTGGCAGTTAATTGCGCAAACGGAGTTCGAAACTGGTTCCAGCGGAACGGCAACGTTTTATCACCGGCCACGTCGCGTTCCCCTCCTCCCTCTCTCTCCCCTTCTGTTTCTCCCACCGTACATTTCTTCGACCTACTCCTCCGTTTCTTCGCCGTGTACCAGCAGCAGCAGCCTCGGGTGACTCAGTTATACGTAGCAGTTGTTTTTATCGCGCGACGGTATCTTCGGATCGCGCGCGTCTATTTCGAACGAGAGGAGAAACGTGGCTGGAGGGAAAACGCGTGAGAGGTTTCCTTCCAGCTACAAGAGAGATAGGGTCAGTTCATCCGGAGGAAGTTGACGAAATCGAGTTACAGGAAAGTTTCACGGTCGGTTGGCAGCGCGTATGCAACAAGTTCGATGCGTATCTTCCGCTGCGACGGCCTTGAAACTTGCCAACGATCCGGGCGATACGCGGCTGCTGCTGGTTGAAACCGCTGCCGATCGGGTCGTCGAAAAGAAACGAAAGGGGAAACTTCTATTGTCCGGCGAGCCGTATAGTCAAGGTGTTCCGCGTTTCGCGAAACTTCGCACGACTCACGGCCAGAGAATTCGTCGAACAAGGCGACGACAGCAGACTCGTTCCATTTGTTCAAACTCGGCCAAGGCAAGACCGACCGACCGACCGACCGACCGTGCGTACGTACTCCACGTTCGCCCGCGATTTTACGATCCACGGTATAATTCGTAGCCTATGCCGCGTGGATTTACAGGCTTGCGGGTACGTATTCGCTTTCGTGCGCGTCACGGTAACATTTGCATAAGAATCGCAGCGGTCTGGATCGTGCAACGTAGAGAAACTGGAACTACAATCGGACAATCTCGTGCGTGCAATCGAGACGCAGAGTAGCGATCGGTAATTGTAAGACTACAAACGTAGGGTGTAATTAACCCTTTATGGGTCCATGTAACTTTCAGGTCACATTTTAATTTATCATTATTTTACCAACAAGT
>SHCU01000221.1:14248-29928 GCA_004307685.1 Ceratina australensis | reverse complement strand
ACGTCAGTGGTATCTGATACGCAAAGCGAAATTGGTAATTCGAAACGTATCGAAGCGTAATAGACGAAATATCCGGTGAAACCTTCCGGCTGGGCGCGGTCTTCGCGGAATTCATCGCTTGCGTGAACGACTTACAGTTTCTCGCGAGCCGGCAAACTTTTAACGGTAAAAGTTTCACCAGTTTAATTACTTGGAAACAATTCCTCGCGCCCGCTCGTTCTGCGCAACTACGTTAGTAGGTACGTAAAAACTTGAATTTTTCGAGCTTGATCGACCTACACAAGCACGTGCGCCCACTTCTGATCAAATCGTCGATGCGAATAGGTATTGTTGCTGCTCGATCGATAAGAATAAATGTAGCGTAGGTGGTGATAGCGACTGGAATTTTCAAAGCCCAACGTTCGACGATTTTTAAGTAATTGAATCATAGTTGTATCGATGATATAATCGACAGACGGAAAGGATGCAATGGAATTCGCGTGGTATTGGATTCTGGAAAGCTCGATGGGGAAGACGTTTCGTTTTTGTGAGTCTAAGTTACGAATTACCGCTAATCGCCTGCTCTGACGTTGCTCGTATCGAACTTAATTAAAATTCAACGGGGCAACGAAAGCAGCATATTAAGATTCTCGCGGTTAACTCTTCCCATACGTCAATATCTGATCCGGTAAGGTACATATACCTAGTACATACTTGTTGGAGATCGAAATTCGAGGAGAAACGGTAGTGGTGGAGATTACACGTTGCCAGAACGAAAGCAGTCGACGAGTACTCACCGCGAATGGCTTCAGCTTCGAGTAGTCGACAAAATCCAGTCTTCGATCTTGCATGAACTCGACAGGCATCGTGTCCTCTGGTAGTTCGGCTCGCGCCACCAGCGGGTAAAACGTCTGCAAGGGAAATCGAGATTGAGGGAACCAGCCAGTAATTTTCGCTCCGCCGTCTTTTCGCTCGACGGCCTACCGACGGGAATGACACACGACCGAGACAAGTACGTTATGAGCAGAGCACAGCTGATCGATCGAGTCGCGGTACAACTTTAAACTTGAGCCGGAACATCCGAGCTCGGTTTACACGGAGGAAAACAATTTGTACTGTCTTCTGTAACTGTTTTCCAGGAACGAGGCATACGCGCGCGGCGAGCGACGACGGCGCGACGAGACCGAGAAATATAATATAATATGTATGTACATAGGTATACGCTCGAGAGCAAACGCGAGACGGAGCGGTGTAGATAAGACAGCTCGTTCGGTGACACTTACTAGAGCAGGCCAAGCGACGGTATTCGCGACTGCGGTGGCACCCCTCGGGGATTTCCCGTTGACACGGTGATGCTGGTGGTTTTGGTTTTGGTTTTGGTGGCGATGATGGTGGTGATGATGGTGATGGTGATGGTGATGATGATGGTGATGGTGATTGTGGTGATTGTTGTGTTGTCGTTGGTGGTGGTTGTTATTCGCGCGATTGCGATGATCGACGGCGACGAGGCTGGCGTGTCTGGGATCGGCTCGTTCGGCCCAACACAGGCCCTTTTCCACTAAGAAAAACGAGTATACTGCGTCTCTGTGCGGCGATAGCCACTCTCTTCTCTGCCATTCAACATCGTCGTACTCTACGAGGATCTGTAAGAAAGACGTTCGTTCACGTTCCGTCGGTCAACTCTTCTCCGTCCCCAAGTCGCCCGGCTACCTAACTTTCGCTACTATGTATAATCATATTTACTTTCCCCCGAATTCGCGAATGAAGCTGCTCCATTCTACATCTTTCTAACTGTACTATTATTATTATTAGATGTATAGTCCGATCTATGCTCGAGCTTCACCCACGCATCTACTAAGTGGCGAGTGTTCACGTACAGCTTTTGACAATTATTCCGGACCCGCTACTGCTTACGTGTGAGTCCTCTATTGGGACAGTATTATTTCTGTATTCAACTTCGAAATAAAATTACATTAATAATTGTTTATCAAGATACCGGTTAAAACTGTTTCTATTTCGAAACGTGCAAATTATGTCAGAAGCTAGCAGCATTAATGCCAAATCGTGCACTGAAAAAGTGAGGTATAGATTTATTATTACTTTTGAATATTGTCCCAATAGGGGACTCGCAGGTAAGCAGTAGTGGGTCCGGGATAATTGTCGGAAGCTGTACACGATTCGAACGTTACGATCCGTAAGAAGATAGTTTCTGAATATGCGAGACATCGGGGCTATAAACTCCGCAGACGCACGCTATATCTTAGCGCTAACGTAAACAAACAGCGGCGCGGGGGGAGCGAAAGAAAAAAGAGGAAAGGATCGGGAAATCGATGGAAATAGACATTCTTTACGCGGCCTTGATTTCATTGAACTAAACGCGACGGAAGAGGGGGGCAAGGGGCCAAGAGGACAACGGAATACGAACGCGATAAAAGCGCGGGGAATAAGAGGCAGAACGGTGGGTTCACTGGTTCGAAATCCGGTCACCAGACGGCGATATCTGTCGGAGTGGGGGATCGGTAATGGCCGCCGAGAGATCCGAAAGCTCCGCCTCTGATAACCGTACCGCACGGCACCGCCCGATTTCGTTTCCAGGGCAACAGACAGCCGGCCATTTTGCTCACCCGACCTACCGTAACAACCTAAATACTCCTACGTCCTACGGCCTTCTCCCACCAAAGGCTGCGGAGCTTTGACTCGGGAGTTCCACTTTATGTGTATAGCTGTACTATGTATACATACACGTATTTCATATAGAAACACGCATATTATATGCTATTTAATTCCAGGCTCCAATTCGGCTACCCGCGACTTGATTCTTATAATTCGATTCCGCAAAAGAATTGGATTCAAGAAATTGTAACACGGGGATACGTACATGTACATATACACGGAAAAGCTCTTGTCGAAACGGGAATCCTATTTCCCTGAGAATTACGACTGTCACGAGTGGGTCGAGAAACACGGGCATACACGCGTGTACGGTTGGTTACGTACACACACATTACGTTGGCATACACAGACGGGACGCTGATTACGGGCGCGCATGTTTACAGACAAAAGATCTTTTTTGCCCGTCGCGGCGCGGCAACAGCGTTATACTCGTCGCTAGGAATCGACTTCTTTTTCCAACGCATCGAGTCCCGTTTCTTCCCTCTCTCTTCTCCTTCCGCCACCGGGGTTTTCGTTCGTCTCTTGTCCCTGTTTCGCAGCAGCGCGAACTTTTCGTGAGCCAAGCTCGAGCGTGTATTTTCGCGGAACTAGGCCGCTTGGAGAGGAACGTGACGGATGGAGAGAGCGAGCGAGCGAACAGTAGGAAAAGGCGAATAGTAGCGTGGTTGCACGCGGTGACCTCTTTCCGATCATCGACCATCTATATTTTCCGTCTACCACCTGCTAACTATCGCGCCCTTTGCTCCTTTTTAATCCCTTACCGGTCGTGCGATTATTATCGGGCTCGGCGAGGAGGAAGACGAGAGAGAGAGAACGAGAGAGACAGAGAGATGTCCCCTTCTACATCGCGTACACGCGTGTCGCGTGGCTATGTATAAGAACGCCACCACCGGAAGTTAGAGGCCACTGTCTGACCTTGCGGCAGTTGCTCGGTTTCAACTCGGACTAGCAGCATAGCCCCCTTTAATACTCAATCGCGTACCGGGTGTTCCGAGAATCTGAACGAACCCGCCTACAAAACGGAGGAAAACAGGTTTTCCTCGGTTATACATATTCCTACAAATATCGTCCCACACGTGCTCTGTGCTAAAATCGTTCGCGATGTACATAGCATCTGTATAGAACTCGGTAACCGTAATGAAAATATGTACAATTCGTGAGGGATAATATTCGAACATAAACATCAGCCTGCTGGAGCTGGTTTAGAATAAATCTCCCAAGCTGTACGTCATGAAATTAATAATCAAAACACTTGCCCGAATTTGTCAACAATCAAAAACACGGAGCTAGTGATACTATCGAGAAAACCGGGACCAACATCATCGTTCATGAATCTGAATACGAACCCCTTTAATTGGAACGGATCGAAACTGTAACGCGGACAATTCAAGCCGATAGCACGATACATATTTGTCCGGCGTGACGCGACGTTACATGATGACTCGAATGATTCTGGACGATAGAAAATACGTAGGTTCAGGTAGTCACGATCCATAAAAGGTATTAAAGTTGGAGAGGAACATTTTTTATGTATAAATGCGAAATGGATCGAGAATGCCTCGAGTCACCTGTACGACGCGATGCTCGAAGCATGGAGGAACAGTTTTATTCGAAATCCATAGACGACGAAAGGTGCAGTACGGTATTCTTACGTCGTTACTTTCTTAAGATGGTCCTGTTGAAACGGCGTGCCCACATTCCGGCTCGAACGAACCGCGACCGGTACAAAAGCAATTTATCGATCTCGTCGCAGCCCTTTGACCTACATGCGAAACCGTACTACCATCCCCCGCGCCGCACTTCGTTCTCTTTTCCCCTTTTCTTTTTATTCCCGCACGAATGCGCGCATCTTCCCTCGTCACCCTTTCTCGGTCGTCGTTCTTGCATGAATCGCGACTCTCCGTACAGCCAACGTTCTCGGTCTCGCGAGGCTATTATCTCTTCGCGAAGCTTTTTACATTTTCATAACGATCTCCCCTTCTTGCTCCTTCTTCTTTTCTCTCCTGGTCCCAACCCACTTTTTTCGCCGTATCCTACTCTTTTAACCGAGTACAATTTCTATTCATTTTGAGACCACAATTCCGCTCTACCGATCTGTCCAGAAATATTTGTAGCCATCGGCGATTCGGAGCAATTATTTTTTCCCACCGAATTCTCTCCGAGTTATCGAAATCGTTAGCGATCAACCGCGGTGCGTTAGTTGGCGAATTACCCGCGGTTCACATTGATCTATTCATATCTTTCTACCTGCTACCTACTTATTTCGTACATCGCAGATAACCGCGAGAAGCACGTCCCGTGGAACATGCCACGATATAAAGGTATGCGCGTACTCGCCACGCACGCGTATGCAAGTAGCTACTACTTGCCTTTTTTGGTTTTCGACCCGAATGCCGAGCCGAGTTCGAAAGCGCGCAAAGAGCCCGCAGGAAAGGTAGATTCGGAGAGAAACTGGAGCGTGCGCTTTTAACGCACCGCCGCTCCGGACGTTTCGTTTTTGTCCGCGAGAGAAGCCGCTAGTTTTTCGATCCATTCTCCGCACCGGTACTTGCTCGGCTTATTTAAAGCGAGATAGACGGAAGTACCTTTGCGAACAGAGATGAGAGACGTTAGATCGATCGTAAGTTGTCAAATAGGGACGAGCTTCGTAACAATATCATAATATAATGACAATCTCATAACAATCAAATCATAACACGAGCTTCAATTTGTGTTCACGTTTTCTGAGTAGATTGAAAGAAGGAAAAGTACCTATCAATATCCATAAAAACAACGCTCGTGCGCTCAGAAATCAACAGACTAGACAGTGGGCGACATGTCGTTCGGACGGTATGTTAATCGCGTGCAAGTTAGGGGATGCACGCGTCAGGGTCATCGACCCTTAAACAGATTCAGCGTAACGCCCACGCAACCACGTCTCGTATCTCTTATCTATGTACGCAAACGTATATAACCGTGCTGTGACATAACACGTGCCGCGCAGACCACTGGCATATTATATAATACGCGTCGCGTAAATACGTATCGCGCGTATAATATTACACGCGTCGTATCTACCTAGCCGTAAAAATATACGTGTATACGTATTCGCGCGATGTTAAAATTCTAGGCCCCGGTTCGGTAGCACGTGACTTCGAACTTGGAATGCACCGAGAACCCCGTTTACCACATTCTTCCAACCGTGCATACCGTATATAGCGTATAGTTATATGTACTATGTGCGTTCACGCTCTTTCCTCCTTCTTTCTTCCTCATCTCTTTCGCTTCGCCGGTGGTCCCATGCTGCGAGCCAATAAATACAGCCGCGCGTCGACTCGATGTCTTCATTTTTGAACGCTTTCCAGACAAGGTCGACTAACTGTACTCGCGGACAAACTTGATACAACATCTTCGACGTGTTTCGATGGTTCGTCCGGTCGCTACATCAAAGCCAATTACCGTAATTCCAAGTTGTCTTGACATAAGAATATTTATACGTCCAGGTACCGAGACAATATTTATGTCCATGCTAGTTTTGGCTCTTGTACGATGAATCAGCAACTCTTCCCGTACTTCTTATGGTTAAATGGCCTAATTATAAATATCCAAATCCGAAAGCCATTCTAAAATTTTAAAGAGAAATCTCTAAATATAAATCGATCGATTAAGCGAAGATGAACAGGTAGTCCAGGCATATCTACATATGTAAATAAACATCACGTGTCGAAAGATATTTTAAATCAAGCAATTGTTGATGAGTTTACAGATTGCAGATTCCTCTTTAACGACTAACTAGCATCTGTACGTTATGGGCCACGCGTCTCTGAAGTTTTTAGATGATTATTGTTAGAACAAGAGGCAAGCGAGATCGAGAAACTTTTTTCGGACCGGTGCGTGGTGCGTCGCGTAGCCGTCATCGGCTCGAACCACGCGGTTATACATATTATACATGTATGCACCGTTGTGCCGTTATAGAATTAGAAATAGAAACGCGTTTACGTTGTAGGTACAGTTAGAACGCTATACATAGGAACACGAGCATCTGGGTCGTAACGATCCGGGTGAAAGTGATCGAAGATCAACGAATACAGCTTCTCCCTCCGCGATAACGGATGACGGCGCGATCTACGCGCGTGAATGAACGAATCGATGCGGTTGCCGATGTCGATTCGCATCCAGATCATATTCTCATACTCGCGTTATAAATGTGTATAAAATATGCACGTCGTAACTACGTATACATACTTATAGATCAAGCGCCAAATTATAAGGAGACCGTTCGGTATAAGTACGAGAGTGGGTTTGGTACTCACCTGAAGATCGTGACAGCTGTTATCTCGGTGACTGGCAGCACGAATCACACCTGCACGCCAACCCCACTCACTGATTTTATTCGATTTCAACTTGCCGAAACCACTCACCGAGAGAAATCTCTTTCCTACGATCTCTTCGCGAAACTTATACGCCATATTACGAATTGACAACCGCGGCGTGTCGAATCCGCGAATTCGACTGCGTTAGCCGAATCTCTCGATCGCTCTCTTTTACTCGTTCACCTCACTTGCTCTTCCTCTCCCTTTTCGATCACAATTTGTACCAATGTATCGCGATATCTGCCTTCTTGTCATCCCCGTCTGCTCCGTTCTCTTTTCCCTCCGTTTGGTTCCTCCGTCGAGCGTGCTTCTCCCCCCTCCAAAAAAACCTTTTATTATTGCACTAAACCGTAATAGTAAATAACGAAGCACCGATTATCACTTTGTTATTTTCCGTAAAACACAGAAGCACACGGTCGCTATCTGACCTCTTCCTCGCCTCGTGATCACGATGGACTAACAAACAACAACAGTGCCATGAGGTGCGCACGATCCTTTCCGTCCTCCTGCATTCGTTGCTTCTCGTATCTCGCTTCTCGCGTGTCTCATCTTTGGACAACCGGTGTGCAACAGAAACGACGGTAATAAAATCATCAATGATAATGGCAGTAACAATAACAGCAGCAGCACCAGGCACTGCTTCCCTAAATACGTACGCGCGTTCGGAAACGAACCATCCATCGAAAAGTCCACGACACGTCTCGCTTTCTTATTTTCTTACGTTGCACACCGGGCAGTCCGCGCCAATTGCGCGGTCGTCTTCGTTAAACAGAAAGTAGTAACTGCGCGGTTAGGATTTCCGAGCATCCTGGCCTCGTCCAGGACAGGTGGGCCGAGGGACACTTGAAACTTTTTATTGCACGGCTCGCGCGCACCGTTCGACCGACGGTGACACGGCTACAAACGCGATGTAAAACAAACACTTCGATTCGTGACGAGCGTGAGGCTGACCAACACAAAACCGACCAACTGACATCGCGGATATCGCGTAGCGCGCACTGCGGCCAGACGGCAGGGAGGCACGACTCCGTCCCGCGGTAGTTTCCCCCGTTGCCCCCTGCACCGCGACGGCCGCCATCAACCCCACCCCGGTGTCCCGAGAGACTCGAGGGAACCGCGCCACCGTACCGCAACGCCGATGCCGACATCTCTCTTCTGTCTGTACATCCGCTATTTCTCTCACTCCGCACCGACTTCGTCTTCGTTTCTCTTTTTTACTTTCGTATCCCCGTTTCATTTCTCTCTTATTAGTATTACTTCCTTTCTCGCCTCTCCTCTCTCCTTTTCTGTTCCAAATTCGCCCGGAACGATCGGAACGCGAAACACCGTGACACGGCGCGCGATACCACGCGGTGTACAATGTAGCGTGCGTTTGACGTTTGACATTCTGTCTCACGCGTCGTTGCCTGGCGCCCGTGCTCCTTAGCGAATTCAAATAGAAAAGAATTCAACGTGGCGGTCGGAATGGTTCACCTGCATGCTCGCGCATACGCAACGACATTCCCGTCTAGGCCGCCTTGTTGAATTTACAGCATCTTCTCGTTCTCCATCTAGTCTCTCGATAAAATCGCGGGTGAACGGTTATTAAACCGTCGTGCGTTGTCCTCCGAAACTGGTAGACTCGATTTTACGGGAGCAAAGTTTGCTACATTTTGTCTCCCTCGTCGGTGAAATTAAAAGTCCCTGGGACTGATATCAAGAACGGTACCCCAGGTTCGTACAGCCCTGCACGTCACGTGACGAAAACACGACGTGAACTCACAGGCGCAGGGCGCAGCAGCGACCAGATGCCTGCCAGTCCAACATGGTCGATCTATGAACAGCGGTAGTAGAATCGGCCGTCCGCATTAATCGTTCGTTTCTTCCGATCGCGCGCGCTCCGTTTAGTTCTCGGAACAGTTAATATGATATCTTCGATCGTCTCGCGACTCGTCATGTGAGTATTGAAATTCTCGTTAATTGAAAACGTCGGAGAATCGCAGCACCAACGAACGGTCGCTTGCTCGCTCGGTAGCTGTTGGATTCTCTCGCCATTCGTCGCATCGTTGTCAAAGCCCAGGCTGACCGAAGTTTTCTTCGATTCCTTTCATTCTATTTAAGTATTCTATTTGTTTAACATCGCATGTATATACGTGATCTTTCTTTCTGTCTCTCTCTCTCTCTCTCTCTCTCTCTTTCTTTCTCTCTTTCTCTCTTTCTCTCTGTTTCTCGTTGCTGTTGACGATTCGGTCGTCCATGGACCATGAACTGAAGAACTTTGAAACCGTACAAAAAACCGTGGGTTGATCTTTCGTATGATCCCTCTTTGTTACGACGAGCAAAAAGCAGTGAGCATCGACGACGACGACGGCTGCTGCTGCTGCTCGACACGGTCGTGGCGTAATGCGAACCGAATCGGAGGTGCAGTGTTCCCAGTGAAAATTGACGCGAGCATCTGTGAACGCGATTCGACGCAAAGAAATTATGTCATCGTGTTATTGTAGCATGGTCCGGAGCAGTCCGGAGAAAGATCGCCGATTTTACCAAATCTCAAAGACTAAACGGCGGCGACCGCTTTTGAAAATTGTTGGCAAACGAGGTGCGATCGTGTTCGTCCCTTCTAAGCCGATATTGTTTCTCCTACATCGAGACGTTTCGAAGACCTTAATCCGCAAAGGTAAGAAGAGATCACCGTGACCACATATTTCCATATCGGGTATTGGCGATCGACGAATAAGGAGTTACGTGTTACGTACGACTACGAATTTCAGTTGAAAGGAACGCGCAGCGCAGCGACTTGTGTAAATTTTACTGGCCTTTAATTCCGCCTTAAAAATATCGCTTGACGAAGAATTAGATGGGGCTTGAGAAAGAATCCACGCATTTCAGTGAAAGTGATCTCAGTGCAGTCGTCGCATCGTAATTATTAATTAGTTGTGGATCTACATATATCGTGTAAATAATTACACAGTGCAATATATGCGAACGAGACAAAGACCTGACTCGATCTACCGTTAACGTCCCGGTAACAAGCACCTTTCGTCTAGCGCCTGAAGTATATCGTCGTTACGAACGGACAATACGTGCAGGTGCGCTTCCGACTTACTACGTACTCATACGTACGTTCGTCCGTTACAACTTCCTTTTCGTTATTCCTCTATCGTTCAAATTTCGAGATTGAAATTAATGGTCTAATGTAATGCGCGATGGTGCTAACGTTTCGAACGCGTGTATTCGTTGTTCGTATTCGCCAAAATAGAACTCGTGCACATTGGATACGTTCCACGGTCTGGATTGCTACCGTTGCTCTCAATCTTCGTTCTTCGCACTCGTTTTCTATAGATGGCATACACCTATACGTACGCATACGGTCAAAGATAGCCAGGCGCGTTCGAACGAGGACAAAGCGCACTCGTTTACGATTAGTCATCGGCGACAAAGAATCGTGGAACACGTCGAAGCTGACTCGGCATTGTTTCCCCCGCGACCTTTTCCCGTCTGCGCGATCAGCTGATCGAGCATATCCCATACTACGTAGGTACTATAATCGCAATTTCATCACGAACAGAGAAACTAATTAGTGAGGTACGATGTTTCTATGTGATCTAACAATTACATTTTGTTTAATGGCACATCAGATGTTCGAAGCCATTGTCGATAGAATCGTTAGCTGTGTCCTTATCGTCGATCTTATGATCACCAATCTTTTCCATGAGACAAAGATATCTACGATCGATAGAATAATATTTCGAAACGAATTTCAGGGTACTTAACTATTCCCGCGTCATTGGACCGCCTGCCTACTTCTTTGTCTGCCTCCATGTCTGTTTAAAAATAGGAGATTTCGACAAAGAGGCTGGGGATGCATAAGTAAAAGTAAACGGATATAACTAGCGAAGATGGTTTCTCGGTGTACGAAAGAACGCGGTCGTTGGATCGATGTCTGGCTGGCAACAGGAGGGTGGTTACGTCGGTGGGTGGTGTACGAGCAACAACGACATCCTAATTCTATCTTCGTTATCTTTAGATGCCTCCAGCATTTTTTCTATCGTTCGCGTCGCCGTTCTTTTCTGGATCTGAATACTTATATAGCACACTTGTCTGGCTGCAGATGTATGCGGGTAGCAGATACATCTTCTTGTCTTTGTCGCATAGGGGATACGTAGGTAGTTGCACCCGTCGGCCACTTCTCCCCGCGGCGCCGCTTAAAGTTTAAATATAAATCGAAACGCAGAAGCGGCCAGCTTCCAGTCGCGGTTCGTAGCATCGACACGCCACGTATACCGACCTCCGAAAAGAAGCTGCGATTCAAGATATTCGAACCTCACATGTCGGAGTACGGCTGCCGTTCGTGTCCATGACCGACCGGTCGAATCACAAGTTCTAGTTCTCTTCCGCAAGTCATTCATTGTTTCCCACGTCATCGAGCTACGGTCACACTTACGGGAAGATTAGAAGATTCCTCGATCGATCCGTCAGCATCACGCGTCTTGGAACAATTCGAACTCCATTCTAGGCTCTGTGCGAGAATTAAAAACTCAGAAAAACCGAAAGTGTGTATACGCGGGGTGAACGCGAGTTCGTGTGTACACATCGGATGAAAGGAGAGAAAGAAACGGCGATACGAATAATCAGATCCAGTCTTTGCTTCGGCGATCGAAAATTGAATCCGACGATAAGCGCCGATCGGCGACGAGTTGTGCGAAACCCTCCGTCTCGCGTCTCGAGAATTTCGTTATGACCTGCCCTTTGCCTCTGAAAGGCCCAGCACGCGCGTTGCCCGTGCCTCTTACAGAAGCTCGTCGATATTCCTGCAATGCTCATTTGCCCATTTTTAAATGGGTTACCATCGTGAATGTTGCCTCTGTGGTATTCTTACCCCGTCCCTCGAATCTTATAACGGGATGAAATCCATCGATGCACACGTCTTTTCTTATCCCGTTTCCTCGGGAATAACCTGTCGCCCGTCATCATTGTCTCGCTGAATTGAAAATCGATTATAAAAATAGAAGATGTGTAATGGTCGATTGTACCGATGATAAACAACTACATTTTACTATCATTACGCGATTACGCTGCGTAGACACGGCGTATCAATGGAAACAAGTACCCATCTATGCAAGCAAGATACATTCGGTGTTCAAATAATACAGAATCTATCTATTTACATAAGTAGGTACTTTTTGCCTTACGCGATACCGATCGACAACATTGTACGTAGACGTAGATATCGTCGTTCGAAGCATTGATTTATATTTGCCTGTACAGAGTGTTTTCTCCCCGGTCATTGACCGACTGGGAGTGAACGGCGGACGAGCAATAAACAGATAGAATCAGTAAATCGTACATTTTCGATGTTTATCAATCGTTAATCTCTCGTACTGAGATAACATATTTACGTTAGCAGATCGATCGCCAATTCGAGATTATTCAAAGTTTGTATGAGTAAATATTGTAGACGATAATAACGTCACGCTTAATTGGCAAGATGCGTTCGAAGAAACTCAAGTGGCAAGAGGGTGGCAAGGGAAGAGCAATAAATCGATGAAACGACGTACAAGAGAGCTTGTTTCATTTTTAGATTCCCTATCCCCTTTTGAATAAACGAATACGTACGATGACGCTCTAAGTTAAGATACAATGCGTAAAGCGCGTTTCGGAAGAATCCGAACAATGGTATAGATATATGTTCGCCTCGAGAAGCGATCTTTCTACTAGTTGTAAATTCGAGTTACGCGATGCGCGCAGTTCCGCGAATCAGGAACAATATGACTGCTCGTTAGCACGGTAATCGTAGTTAGTCGCGTGCACTATACGCCATACTGACGAATTGCGCACAAAGGATGTCCTATTACGCAATCGAGTGCCGACATTGGCGGTGGTCATCGAATTACCCATACGAAGCGTCGATCGACCACAGTTCCGCGTGATTCTTCATCGCAAAAAGCAGCAGTAGTAACTCCTACCTGTAGCACGATACACGGTTACGGATCCTCTGATCTCCCGTTACCATTTCGCGATCGAATCGTTTAGAGGACAAAGGATCGTCGCGTTGTTCATGGATCATGGACTCTCGAGCGTCTACAGTTTCCCTCGATTCGCGATTATCAAACAAAATCGTGTCCATGGCTCGACGATGTCCCGAGGAATCATCGAACGGAACGGATCATCGGGTATCACCGCGGGACAGCCCGACAGCGGCTTAAGGTGCCGAAATAGAGTTCGTAGACGCGGCGGTAGAGAACCGTGGCAGCGGCGCAGCCTGCAGCGAGGTCGACGATTCGACGCTTGGACGCTTGGACTTGGATGCCAGTACGTGATTACGCGTTTAGTCGCGTAAGTGGAAGCACCCGCGACGTTACACGTCGAGTTTGCGCTGGCTACCGAGGACACGAGTTTTAATCCTGATCGATCGCACCATCCAATCTCGTCGTCGAACGTAATCGGATTTCGTAGTTTTGTAAACAAGAAAGCGTCGCTAGGCTAGAAGCTCGATAACGCTTTGGATGCAACAAGTGCAAAGTGTTGTACGGAGTGGAGAGCAATCGACGAAGAAGGATGAGGGCGAGCTTTGTACCGCGCGCACACGCGTTTACTTAGTTGCTAAAAATCAACGACCAGAGTAGTCGGCAGCAATTATAGCGAGTCTATTCATGTACACCCGTTACGTCTATCATCGATCGTTATTCTCGCTACGACGAAGGGACCGCCATCGTTCGTAAACGAAATACGATGCTCGTCGACGATTTAATAAGACGATAAATTCGTACATCGGTAGAGACGTGTGCGTATAATGCGTATGGTACGAGCCGGAATAATTTTTGTGCCTGTACCTCTCTCTTCTTTTACCCTTCCTCCTTGTTTTCGACGCGAACGGTTTACCACATCGGACGATTTCGCTTTCAGACTTCGCTTGAGCGGAAAATGAGTTTCACGATTTGGGAAGCGACGGAGGAAGAGTAGGAGGTAAGGGAAGAGAGCGAGAGAAAGTGAGAGCAGAGGGGAAGGATCGGAGCGAGTTTCAAACGACTTCCGGTTTTTCAGTTCGTTCGGATCAAGGGAAATAACGGGGAACGAGAGAAAGAGAGAGAGAGAGAGAGAAGCTCTATCTTTGGAATGGAAGCAAAAGGGAACGATCCTCGAGCGGCTGATCTCGATGCGAATTCGTTTCTCTGGATGATCCAGAAATCGGGTGTCACTCGAATTTTGACGACGAGCTTCCTCGGTGTCGTGCGATTTCTCGCGGATCGATTACCAAAGAAAATGAGCCTGGGCTACCTGCGAATAATATCCGCGCTTCTAGTAATCATTATGCCCAGATCGTTCACTTACGTTCTGCTGTATCCGCTTTTCAGATTGGTATTCGGCAATTTGTACCCGGCCTATGCTTCGTACAAAGCAGTAAGGACCAAGAATGTAAAAGAATACGTAAGTATCCAGGAAATAAATATTGTTTACAGTCTGGTTTCCAGCTACAGAAATATAGAGAAATGTCTTGGGAAACGTAGAATAATAGAAACCAAGATACGGTTTCACCAATCTCGTGATAGCTCTTGTATCTTTAAAATTAATCTTGAGAAAACTTACGCTTTATCATCGCCCAGTGTAGATTCTACACTCCCTGTGACTCCTCGTGCACGCGTGTAACATCGAGCATTTTTCTCGTGCTCCAAACAGTTCATTCGTTGAACTTATCTAGCTTACTGTCAAAGCGAAAAGTACATCGCACTATTCTTTTTCAAAAAATAACATCACTGCTCGTTCGATCGCTTCGTACGTGCACGTGCACGCAGTATTACAAGCTATAAGAATGTTGCTATTTCAAGAGTCTCGAAAACGAAGTTAAGCTGAACATTGTATAATAGTTCGGTGCACGTGCATTGATCGAACTTCGTTCCGAGAGGAGTTCACCATCCATTCGTTTTCTTTCTAATAATACTGTTTTGTTTTCAGGTAAAATGGATGATGTATTGGATCGTGTTTGCGTTATTCACGTGCGCGGAAACTTTCACCGATGTCTTCTTTAGTTTTTGGTGAGCAATGTATAACATATCCAGCCTTAAGAATTATGACACCTTCAAGTAGGAACGATCATGATAGAGACGCGGGGACGGGGGGTGATTAGTCATTGAGTGTCATCGGCTGAGCGAGACCATAGCCTGCACGTTGTCGGAATCGTGTAAAATTCGAACGAGCCGGGGCTAATAAACCGAGGTGAACCACATGGGTTCGAGACTCGCCACCGGGAATTCCGAAAGTCTAATTTCGGCCGAGATGGATATTGGCTTACACGCACTTGCGGAGATTCTCCCGCCTTGCATCGTTTGCCCCGTTCTCCTTCTCCGTTTCCGTTTCTGGTGTTTCATCCCACCGCGACAGATCTCTCCCTCGATGCTTCATACTCGGGTTACAACCAAAATGGAACATTCTTGCGTACATATTTCTGACCAGGAATAATGACTCTTAGTCTTAATTTCGTTCGTTTTCCCCTTTCCCTCTCTAATACCAATCTCTACTCCTTATCTTCATACGTTCGAAAAATGCAAACGTACGAGAAGGACAGAATACAAAGATCGTTAGACGTATCATCGTCGAATTTTCAAGCTGTTGGGGGTTGGATGGTTTCGCGCAAGCCCTTTATCTTTCGTTCGTTCTCTAATTCAGGTTTCCATTTTACTACGAGATCAAGACTATCCT
>SHCU01000220.1:179898-194786 GCA_004307685.1 Ceratina australensis | reverse complement strand
TATATCCCCCCCCCCCCCCAACGCCCCCTCCTGCCTGTTCGCTTATCATCTACCAAAGGGTAGTTATAGTCCACTGATTGATAAATTAATAGGATGACTCTATCGATATCAAAGTGTGCAGTAGGCCACTTACGGAAATAGTGGATCATTCAACGTTTAAATTAGAAGCGAGCTGCTATTCGACGGCGTACTAAAATAATTGACGTGTGTCGAAGCGGAACCAGAGCAGGTCATGGAAAAGTTAGGGAACCAAGGTCACGGCTCCTTTTTCGCGAGTATCTGTTAATTTAAGTGTGCGCGTGCTATAAATATCTGGCATCTCGTTGACTTGCAGGTCGCTCCTTGATTCGGCGCGTACGTGCACCACGTGCAACGATAAATAAACTGCTTAAAACGAGTGAAAAATAAATTCACGCTTAAACGAGTAAAAAGTTATGCGTCCGTTTGCACCTTAGAGTTAACGATCATTTTATTCATTGCGAATAACTATATGCTCGTTACTTTTCACGCGTCGCGTGTCCTTGAACGTTGAATCCACTTTTTATTCCATTTATCGTACTTCGTTCTCGAGTGCATGCGATCTGCGGGTCTCGTTAGAAACCATTCGATTTGATATTCATCTACGTTCCGATTTGTATTCTAACGACTTACCTCGGACACACCTGATGTAATTGTTGAACTCTTTTTGCAACCTGTTAGCCGCGTTTTGCTGCCTCATGAAGTTTTGCAGATGCTCGTCGAATATATCATCCGCGGTCCTGTCCACTTTGCCCAGATTTTGAAGAAACTGCGCACAAATAAAAAACCAAATTTTTATTACGCTACCATGCGCCCGCGACGAAAATCGATCGTTAGAACCGTGTCGCAGCTTCTTTTCCCAGACACCGTTTATGTGTCATCAAAAATTGTTCATAAAATTATGGTTCCGAGATAGGATTAATACGACGGCTATTGACTTGGCATTGATGATGAAAGGCATACGATTACGATTGAATACGCTTTCTCACTGCTGGCAACTGGTCGCATAAAATGCAGCCTGTTAGCAGACTTTATCATTCGTACGAGCGCATGCAGTTGTAATAGTATGGAACAATGGTACACGGTGGTAATGCGGCGTATAAAAACGTTCAATTTAACGGACGGACCCCGATGCTAGACGTTAACGGACGTTTGAACCGACGACGCACGGTTCTACCGGATTGTACGTAGCCAGGAAGCCAGCCATTATTGTCCCGACGTTGTCGTGATCGATATCGATTTGATACCGAACCTATTGAAATATTAGGTTCTTAATTATGATCTTCGGTAGGAGTAATCTCTCCCAGATTACCTAGAGAAAGGGGTTAGAGAACGATAGTGAGACTTACATCTGGAAACACGGAAAACGGAAGTTTTCATTAGATGCAGGAAGAGGATGGGAGACATAAGACGTGTAACAAGGGCTGGGGTAACTTAGAGCATTATATAAGAGAATGTGAGTCAGTAAGAGAGAGGTGGCAGGTAATAGGAGCAGACGCGGATAATATAATTAGGGAGGCGTTTAGCGATGAACCAAGAAACTGCATAAAGATTGCGATAGAGAAGAGGTTAAAGGCGATAGAGTCTAAGGAAAGTAAAAATGTAAGTTTAGTAGTAACAAGTTGTTTGATACTCCGGAGTGAGTAAGTTTAGTAGTAGCAAGTTGTTTGATACTCCGGAGTGAGTAGATAATTTTTGTAATACGCAGATAAAAGAAGTAGGAGACGAAGAGCTATAAAAGTTATAAACCAAGTTCATTTCTGGACCAATAGGCTTGAAATAAAGGCTTATACATAATTATGATCTTCGATGGAAACGCCGAGACAGATGAGATGCGCAGTGGCAAGATAAATCCAGTCGGGTGAAGAGCAACATCGCTATTCACGACGCTACGAAGGAAGGAACGAAGCCTTTGAACCATTTGTTATCGACCGATAAGAAGAGACCACCGCGCATACGTTTCCTCGACGCGGATCGAGCGACGCTCGAGATGGAAGAGTCGCGAGTATTGTCAGCAGCCACGATCTACCTGAGGATGCAATTAGAGTTACGTCACGGACGCGCGACTCATGTGTATGTACCGTGCAAGGTGTAAAGATCGGTCGGTTTACGTGTGCATGTATCTTTCCACTGCGTCGCACCGGCGCGGGCGGCGCGTGGCGTAATGCGAGATACGTAACACGGTTCTCTGTTCCTCTCCCTCCCCCCGCGCTCACCGCTCATCGTTTCACCTTGCCTCTTTTTACTTGTTTTGAATATCACCGGAGTGATTGAAAAATTCGGTTGCTCCGCTACGTGGTACTTCTCGATCGCACGGTGCATCGCTTGCTGCCATCGGAGGTCGCGTTCTAAAACGAAAGATACAAAGCTAGGCATGCACGTAGACACGGCTTTGACGAACATTTATAATATTGTCTGATTTGATGCAAAATGAATACACGGTGTATTTGGCTATCTCATAAGTTTCTTCTGCACCGTGTATTCATTTTATATCAAGGATGGAGAAGAAACTTATGAGACATATAGATAATATTTAGATATATATACAATATGTTCATAGACAATATTTTCTATCGATGATTGCTTCGTCTTCTACGAGCATTCATCGAATCGATTTACAATTTGAAAATGTTATTCGAAACGATGTTGTAAGACGAGAGCTACTACGATTCAGACGGATAAACGTTGGCTCGATCTACCGGTATCGTTCCATGCGATAAGGCGTGACGTTGTTACGAAAGGGCGGACTCGTGATGAAACAATAGCCGTCGACCGCGGAGAAATTTCGCGTTGTGCGAATGTGTGTTGGATGTTCGACTCGTGTCGTACGGTGCCCTTCCCCCGATCCGACACCTGCTAAGGCCGCCGACTATCTACTCCCCGAAGCCGTTCGAACAGATATTCTGATGCGCGATGCATTTCTCGAAACCAATCGAAAATCCGTTTGTACAGATACCTCACTGGATTTGGATCACCTCTGATAAGCATATCTAAAAAATGTGGCACATTCACGGCTACAGTAGGATCAAGAATGGAAACACCTGATCGTAGATTTGATCACCGTACCATGTTCGCGAGTTTCATGAATAATCGATGGATCAATTAAAAAAATTTTTCGCTTATGCTACTTGTATAGAAATACGTCTCTGTACTGTTTTCATTAAATGTCATGCGCTAGAACCATAGAAATTAAGTACAAAAAATTGTGAAAATCAAATGTCAAAATTTGGTAAAAATTGAAAGTCGGCAGATCGGCTTAAAAATACTCTCACATATTCTCCTCATATAGTAGTACATTTAGCCAAGTTTTCAGATTTTTCTATGCATTAGATTCCTAGAAGAAAAAATATTGAACATCTTATGGACGATATATGGTATTAGGGCAACCTCAGCCGACAAAGTTGTGCTTCTCAGGATATGTTTATTAGGTCGTAAACGAACGGAAAAAGTAGTCCGCTGCAATCTTATCAATAAAATACACGTTTTATATTACAAAGTTTAAGCTGAAGTACGTAAATGATGGATAGGATTCGATCAGACCGATCGGTATTCGACGGGACGAGCGGAAGACTGCGGTTAGTAATCGCGGCTAGTAAAATCGAGCGCAAATATGGGCGAGGTAGGTCGTAAAAATTTAGATTAAGTCCCAACGCAAAAAATTCTGAAAATCGTATCCCATCGTCTACCATCTAGTGTTTCCGTGGCATGTGATATCACTAAACGGTACGTGCACATGACATATTTTTTAGGTATAATTACCAAAGCTAATCCGTAATCTATTGAAGTGCTTACATATGCACCATTTTTATGATTCCTCTCGCCGAGTCAAAGACTTGAACATAATAGCGCGCGTGATCATAATAACGTACGGTTTCATCGTGAACCTGTTTCCATTTCCATTTTCATACGAAAGCAAATTAACATGGAACTGCGAAAGATGCAGACATTGCGTATGCGGGTCAGACTTGTTAAACGCAAACGGGTTTACATTTCGTATCCCGGCTCGGTGTACGTGTGTGTGTATAAGCATGCTAACTAAACCGGCTAACGGGACACGCGTTGAACAGCGTGACAAAAATTGTGCCGCCTTTCTAAAATAATGTAATGATCTTAGAATTACGCTGTGACCCACCCGTAAAAACAAATATTCAATTACAATAATTGAGTGAAGAACCTTTATCAAAATAGTGATTTAGGAACATTAGAAATAATGACTTGGAAAGATAGATGTCGTTATTACTGCGAATGCGCCAGATACTTCCGATACTCGTAAAATCATCGAAAATACTTTATCATATTTTTACTCCGCACTAATACCTGCATCGATCCTAAATCAATGATTGTTAAAAGGAAGCAGTGATAACTGTTTTCGATTCGAGAACGATTCTTGCAGAAGAGCCAGAGAAATGGGAAGAGATACTTATTAAACGCGCAAAAAGACTAGCGCGAGTGGACTCGCTGTAAATAAGCTTTATTTTCATATTTGAGTCGCCGGCTTATCTCTGTTTCTGAAACTGGCAATGAGACAGACAAATGGATAGACACGAACGATGATGATTCACGCGCAGTAATCAGTCATTATCGATCCGTAATCGCGGTTATGTACTCGTAGTCATTTAAATAACTTCCTGCCTCTATCTCGATTTCACTGTCTCTTATACCGTGGACCGCGTATACGCAAACGTCCCAAGGAATATCGTTGCGTCGTGATTGTTTCTTGCGAACCGGTGAAAATGTCGGAGCTCACTGACAGAATATTTTGTAAAACAGCAATTTTGCAAACTTCTATTTCTGTTTAATATCGTTGGAGAAACATGATACTATTTTTATAATTTTATCAAAGTAGATGACACGCTTCATAGTGGCTATTTTTGTAAACAGAAGAAGATTAAAACTCAATTTTTTATTTCGTTTATTTATTGGTAGTAAATTATTACTTATTCATGTAATGACATCATTTTAATATTGTTTGATACAAGATATTCTGGATTCTGAAACCTGGTACATATGCATACCCATAAATCTAACGGTTTTCATGTAATTCTTATGCTTTTTTAACAGATCATCTAAACCTTCTAAGCAATACGTCGAACATCATCAATAAGTTTGAGCCGAATTGATCGAGTGGTATTCGACTCCATATACACATATACATATTTGCATGTACATGACTAAGAATAATCGAACTACTTTCGATTTCGATTCCGATCTTTGATATTGCTTACACTCTATTAATTATTAATCGTCCAACGCTATCCACCGGGCAAATGATCTTCTATCCTCATGTGATATTTATAGTTAACTGATTACCGACCGGAAACTAGGTAGATCGATGCAAATTAGAATCGTACGCGGAAGGTGGCAGAGAACAGGCGGCGGTTAAAGCGAAAGAATCTGAAGGCAGGCAAGTAAAAACGCCCCATTTATCACGTGTTGGACGCGAAAGAAGGGGTACGAAGAGAATGAGCGATCTCGCAAGTAGCCTCTTCAGCGCAGCGATAACAGCTCTTGCGAACGAAAGTGAGGAGACCCTTCCACGTGTCGTACCTTCGTGCCTGCCTGGAGATGCCCGTGGCTCGTGCCTCTGAAACCCGCGTGCCGCGAGAAGAAACGGGACGCGGGAATCGAAGGGACCACCAAGAAGAAAATGGAATGTTGGCGCGGGGTTCGGGCATCAACCTCGGGCTAGCCAGCCAGCCAGCCAGCCAGCCAGCCCATTTTACACGAACGATCCATCGGCCATCTCTTTGGCATACCCGCGGAACGTAAAACGACCACGTCTTTCAGCAATTTTCGAGTTCTTATTCTAGCATCGTTACAAACTGGTATCTCTGTCCCATAATAATAGTAACAGTTGAACAATTTAATTGGTTCCATAATAAAAGTAGCGCGAGAAAATTAATATAGAACGTAACACTTATTGCCAAAAACTAGATTAAATCGAACAATAAAATAAAAATTTTATCATTCGGTTCAATTCGGTCAGCGGATGAAATTAGAAAACTAGTTATAATTCGTAATAATTAAGTGTTCTTTCCGTTATCATCGCGAGAAATTTTCTGAGGGAACTGCATGGTTCTCACTTCGCACGGGAATCTCGATTCGGCTGGTCGAGCTAACGGAACCATCACCGAGGCGTTTTGTCCACCTCTTTTCTCAACGAACCGACCGACCGCCCCTTTCTCTCTCTCTCTCTCTCTCTCTCTCTCTCTCTCTCTCTCTCTCTCTCTCTCTCTCGGCAATCAGGTATGCCGAAACAGCTGACCGACAACCGGTGATGCGTATGTGCACAAGTGTACACGGTTACGACGCGGATACCTTCTAGGTCATCGTTTACTGATCGAATTACCTCGATACCATTTATGTTTTTACAATTCACCATTTGTGTAATGGAACGCCGATTATTGACACACCGGTTTCGTATGAAATGAGAATGAACCACTTCTTGCATACACGTTTACGGACGCGCTACGTGCGTGGAAGGGTTAAAACCGCGCTTGAGCGCCTGCAGCATTAATGGGTCACCGATATGCGTGCGTGCACCGGTAAAGGCGTTTACGTTAGTATGTATATACGGTGCGAAACCTGTAACTTCACCCGTGCTCTCTTCTCCCCGTCAGGTGCCGAACCCGCGGTTACGATAAATATTCGAATAGATCCACTTAACCGCTTCCGCGTTCCCTCCGATCCACCGCCGACTGACCGCGGAATTTAAAATGAATTTTTTAATCGACACCGGCCTCGAATTAGACTCGAAGAATTTGATATCGCGGTCAGTGATAAAAAAGATCCGCACGATTAAAACCGTGTGTACATCCGCCAACGCGTATGTTAATTGATAGGATACTGGATGGCCTCCGCCGTATTAGGTACGACGCGCGACGGAATCACTGGGAGACCTTACGACACTATCCTATACCGGATGGACTTATTTGGGATTCGAACTGTGCAAGAATACTCGGATCTATAGATTCTCTGTTTTGTCGACGCGTACCTGTTACAAGGTACCATCCCAATTATGATCCGACCCGTGAAACGCGATGGACAAAAAGACACTATACGGTTACTCGGCTCTATTGCGTGGAATATCGTTGTACGAACAAATGTCATATGATTGCCTGCCAGTTTTTTTACGTCTGTTTTGCCGCGTAACGTGGCACGGTAATAATGAAGTAGCGGTCACAATTTCCCACGAGTCATCCGAGGAGTTTACGTTCCCAGTAAACGCGAAAAATCGTGACGGCGATTCCATAGTTTCGCTGGAGGATCCGAGCGGGCTGCAGGTCCTTCGTGACTCGAAGCTGGCCCGTCAAGTTCATAACCATGAGTGCATACTGATCAAGCGAAATGCTCGTGACAACGGCGACGCGGGACGTGGCCCGGCTGGTGTATGTAATCGGGTGGCAACCGCAACGAAGGTCAATACAATTATGTGCTTATCCGCGCCTATCCGTCCGCGAATACATCATTTGCTTAGAGGCTGCTGCGACGAAACGCGATACATTGTATGTACCGCTTGGGACAGTGATTCCAGGCGAGTTCGGGCTTGTATCAATTTCTCCTACAGGGACAAGACTTAGAAAGAGTAACAAATTAATGTTTCGTTGTCTTCAATGTTCGACTTATTTTGAAGCTGATAAAAAGTTAATGAAGAGTCAAAAATATTTATTATATGTATATATATATATATATATATATAGATATAGATATAGATATAGTATATTCAGTGGGCTTATATGTTTGGACGTCGTGGAAAGATTTTGGCATACAATGTTCAATATTTTTTTTCCCGGAATCGGACGTACAGAAATTTTCGAAAACTTGGAAGAATGCATTCCTGTTAGAGCCTCAAGGTGTAGATACGTGAAATTGTAGAAGACTACGGCGGAGATAGATCGGCGCAGAGGATATTAATACCTGCGTAAGGTTCAACGTCATCGTGGCTTTCGTCCGACGTTTCGACGTAACGTATATAGCCCGCGCGGTGAATGATGTAAGAAGAAAACGTCGCTGCGCTCACGTCCGACTGCGATTCCATAGTTGATGCGGCGTACCGTCTAAACGTGGACGGAATAAGACGAGGAAGAGCGGAAAAAAGTATCATAAAAGGAGGATATCGTCGAAGCGTTCGGATTCGCGATCGCCCCGAGAAAACGGCTTAAAGACAACGAGGAAGAAGACGCGTTTATTGTTCTGCATTTATACCCGGTGCTGGACCCGAGCCAGTATCATCGGTAGCAGCAGTACTCCGCGCCCGTTTTACCTTTTCGTCCCTTTGGGCCGGGGACTGAATAACTTCGGGAGGTTTTTCAAGATAGACATCGTCGAGTGTCTGTCGTGAAACGACACATCCTCGTGGACGTTCAGAGCCGGATGACGTGTTCCCCGACGATGATACAACATTCACTCCTAATTATTTTGTTCGATTTGCGTCTTCTGATAGAATCACGTAAATCGTTCAAACGTTCGAATTCGCGTCAATTAACTCGGAATCCGCGTTCTTTACCCTGGCGTCTGCCGATTTTAATTGGCACGCGTCCAAAAACGGAAATTAAATGAGAGCAAAAATAACTATGAGGGAAAGTTACGATGATTCCATGCCAATAACTTGGAAGCTAGGAAACGTCCAACGTCTAACTTCGTAACAATTTGCGTTCGAATATTCACATGCATCGGACGCGTTACATTTTTGACGGTAAACGAAAAACGTGCGTGCACCTGGCTTGCACGTAATACGAATTTTCTACGGAGAAAATTGGGCTCCACGCATTTGCGTTTTACAAAAATTCGGATATAACGGGACCCACGAGTCCGCTCCAGGAGGAGGAGAGTCACGGTAGGCATCCCCGAGAGCTGCAAGCTCGTAGGTAGATATATTTGCCGAGAATCGCGGTGCAAAAGCGTCCGGGATAGCATAACCAGAATAGTATGTAACGACGCTGGTAGCCTAGGAAATCCACGATAATTCCAACTCCCATCTCTCCCTCTCCGTTGCCGAATCTCAGACAATCGTCTGATACGAGGTCATGTTTTGAGATCGAAGGAGCGATCATCTTCTCGGTCACTCAACGGCACACACGAGAAATGCGAATGTAAATCCCGCGGTATAACCGGTACGATACCGTGGCTGCAGTACGAGGAGATGCGAGATCCCCGTCTCGTACCGAATGTTCTTTGCCGTTCTGGCAACAGAAACATCCGACTTTCCTCGCCTCAAGTGGCTCGGTGAACCTTTCGAGCGCGCACCAATGCCAAATTTCAATCTTCGAGCGGCGATCGAACTAATTTTCTTTATTTTCACCGCGACTCGAACCTGGTGCCCCCGCGTACGTTGCCTGTTCCCGTTGGCTTCGAATCGTATCTCGAACGCGGCTTACTTATCGTTAGACCGGTTCTACCAGATACGGTCCTTCTCTAACCAGCAGCAACCGACATACCAATAGTAGTATTAAAAGAAAGTTAAAACACACACGAATTATACAATCTTACGGTATGCTTGCCTGATGACGAAGAACTGAGATAAAACACTAAGTCTCAATGATCCCTGCGTAACGTCGCGATGCAAACACCTGTAACCCTCTACTTTTTACGCAACTCCGAACAGATTTTTTCTAAAAGAAAATTGTTTTAGTAAAAGGACGCAGCGAACTTTATATTCTCGTATGTATCATCAGCATTACCATGTAAATGGATTTGTTGGATTTTAAAAAAGGTGGTGGGAGATCGTTCAGGAATTTTTTCAACCTCCTACTATCGTAACATTCTGCAATTATATATAAGATTTACAATTTTAATATCATCATTTTGTGAAATTCTAATCCTTCGCCGAGGGATTTTTGCCTGTGACGCTGGACGTCATTTGGTTACATCATCTATTTTAATTAGAAAATGAAACGTCTCTGATGATCGTAACAAATGAATCCTTCAAAAATAGTGATGTCTAATGCTCATTCTTAAATAACACATCCGTTCTTTCTCTCCGGCGAGTCTCTACCACCGAAACAGAATTACCAGTTAAATTTGTTCGAAGAAGATCGCGATTCGCTGATCCGAGGCGGCAAACATTTCTTCGATATAGACGTCGAACCGCGTATTTGCCTCACGTGACGGTCCACGTCCACCCGGCGGCTCACAATTATTTCGCTCGGGACTCGCGACCCGACTCTCAGGCTCCGGGAGTTGGGAGTGCGTGCGGCGACTGGCGTTGAAGGTGCACCCGAGCGCGCGACCGCCTATGTGTACGTATGCATCGCTGAACCAGGCCCGGGAGTTGCATAATTCAGTCATTTTAAATGGAACTACACGGCTGGTAGATGTTTGCCCGGTTGCATAAGTCACCTCTGAAAAAGCTAACGTATCCCTTGCCGCCGGCGTTTTACTAAATAAACCGGATAAAAACGGAGGATGCGCCTATACGTCGTCTATACGATCCCCCGAGCCGTGAAATGTCAAACGAGTTACGTAGCACGTCGTAACATCGAATTACGCGGTATTTTACGAATCGACGCGTTAACATATTTAAAAAGCAACCGTAGACTACCGATCGAAAATAACGAGGCTGGGAGCGTTCGAAACCGATCGAGTGGCTGACATACTCTTCGAAGAGAAACTTGTTTCGTCGCGACAGACGAACGGACACGCGCGCGCGCCTCTAACCATGGCACTTGCGAGTGGAAATTATTTGCAGGCTTATGAAACGACGTATCGGGATATTTAAAGGTCGGATCTATCGATCGAAGAGATTAGGGAAATAGAAAATGAATTTTCTGTCGCCGAAATCGACACGAACGATAAATGGAAAAACCTGTTACGAATACCAGAGATAGGCATATACGAGAAATCGTGGTGGCCAGTCACCGCTTACCTTCTCCTTCGCTCTGCCTGCATGTTTTTGCACCGTCTTCGCGATCATCGCACCCTTACTTTCAGCCATTTTCTTCGCGACGAATTCGAAAGTACGATGATGATCAATCCGTGTAGCACACTGCCAATTTAACTCGCGAACCGGCTTCGCTTCTGCTTTCCTGCTTCTCTCTGTCCACACCGAACCGAGTCACACGACCGAGACGCACGATGACGCACGAGCGGAGCGCGAAGAAACACTGAACGCTGTAGAAATGTGGCAACTGCACTCGACGAGTCGACGCGAAGCAACTGCGGAACCACCACGCCACTACGTCTACGTCTGCTGGACGTATGCGCGAACAGCGTAGATTCTCCTTCTCGTCTCTAGATGACAGTGCCGTACGACCGGTAGAATTGAAATTTTGATAAATGAAAATAATGAATTAAAAATATTTTTACGCGATACGGTGGCTGTCAGTTACAGAGAAATTTATGCCGCTGGTTCTGCTGCCACTGTTATAGAACATAGACATGCGACGTTACGCTCGCGAAGAAAACGATATTTCATAAGCACCGACCTAATATTAATTAATTATTATATTTAACACAATAATGCGATAGGTGGTACAGTGTTTAATTAATCACAACTATAAAAACGGGTGAAAACTTATAATTAATACAATTGTAGCGTGTTTAGCGAACTTAAAATGTAAATTACGATGAACAATGGAAATATGTATCTGAGAAAATCAATTGATACGTAGTAATGAATGATTCACAGGAGTTGAACAGTCGATACTTCGAATATAAATCACAGAACATCGTTGATTTGTAAATGATTTTATTAATAAATTATTTCTTTTTATTTTGTGATGAGGATTGCTCAAAATGGAAACAAACGTTATGATAAAGATCCACTTCAACGGAACGCGGAACAGACGATACAGAGATGTAATAGATCTGATAATAGAGAAGGTCGATAGGTTCCTTTACGTGGATGGTCTATCCAAAATCGCAATTGACAAAAGTGTACGTGTGTGAGTTGCGGGACGCGCGGAATGCGTTCTCGATTAATTATAATTTTTAATTTCTCCATTAATTAATTGTTTATAATTCAACTTCCTCCTCATCGCCATAGTCGCCGCTTTCTTCTTCGACGAATCTAATACGAGTATCCGCGCGAACCGCAATTACAAATTGCAAATCGGGAATTTACAGATTTGGACCTGTACATGTACCTAATATAAATTTGCTTTAGTCTTGGAAAAATTGGATAAGGCCATAACCAAACTGGCGACCAGGAGAAGGCGCCAGGATCCTCGACTTTACCATAATTTTATCCTTATTTATTTTTATATCATTTTCTTATAAAACCGATCCTCTCGTGCACTCTCACTCGCTATTCTCACTCCCATCCATTCTCACGATCACGTAGTTAACTGGCTAGTCCGTCCAGCGATACACACAGTCTCACCACCATTAATTATTACTACGTTGTTTCTGACCCACCCCTTTTTTTTATTCTTGCGCCTGCTTCTAGAGACTTTCCCATTTTCGACTCTGATCCAAGTCTTCCCACTTCCTCGAATTCTCGTCCGTCCCCCTCGCTCACCATTTTACGATACAATTCAAAAGTGCGAAAGCGCAAGTGTAAATATTTGTTACATTTCATCTTTATTTAAATCATATTCGTAATTTAATATTAATAATAATATTAATGATGATGATTACCCATCAATTTCACGGCTGAATCATCGCGAGATGTTTCAGCGCTTATGGTAACTTCAGAGACAGAAATTAAAGGTACACCAATTTTGATTTATCTCCTGCGTCATGTTCCAAATATTTATACTTGTTGTGTACAAGCCTTGATACTGATCCAACAAGTAATTAATTCTATTATTATCGTAAAAAACCGTGATGATTCGGTAATGCTGAAATGAAATGTACGCGTTTAAGCTAATTACGATAGCTGAACGCCTGCGATTTCAGGCGGGAAGATACTCTCTACGATAATCGATGTCTAATAAAACGAAGTCGTATTACATTAGAGCGTGACACACGTAGCACATGCAATACCCAAGAGTGACTAACAGTTACCTCGACAGCCACGTTGTTACGTCTAGCGTATTGCCAATGCCATTGTACATACACTTTTTGAAACATAAAAATGATGATGTTGGATGCTTCGGTTACAAATTTCTCAAAGTTCTACTATTACGACTTCGAAAAACGTTCAAAACTACTGCTCCTCCGAATGGCAAAGTTCGTCGAATCGTCGTTAGAAAAGAAACAAGAAGAAAAGGAAAAAGAGAAACAAAAAGAAACAGTCCAACTAAAACTTGCCGCTCGTTTTTTTTTATGCTTCCATTGATACAGGCTGATTCTCGTTGAACTCTCTCGGTTCAACAAATAACTCGAAAATAATTATCCATCGTAGATGAGGAAGATGTTCCAAACAAATTATTCTACGTTTAGACTCGGCACCTTTATTATGAAAAATTTCATAACTCCCGAGGCAAATTTCTCAGTTTGCGATTACGAATTAGTTGATCTAAAAAATAATAATAGATCTGATTTTCTCTTCTCGAAATTATATACCTCTTTTCTCTACGTTGACGTTACCACGAGTTATTTAACTGACCGTTACCAGCCTCCATGTTTCAATGTGAAAAACAGCCTGCAGCAGCACATTTAAAAGACTATTACTCTCTAATAAACGAAACGTTCATACCTTTTTCACTTGCTCATTTCTTACGATTACGAATTCCTATCTCTTAATACGTCTTTCGTAGATATATAAGCTCAATGTATGAGCGACATATATTTCTCTTTATTTTCTGTCCCAAAAATCACAGAGGCGTAATGCACCTCGATGTATGGTGTAAACCTGTACAAAAGTTGTTCCTTATTTACTCTATACTTATCATCATGGTACAATAATAATGTATTTAAAATGTAACTTATGTAACTTTAGTACTGATTAACGATGACTGCATTCCAGCGTGACCAGCCTTTGGCCGACTGGAGCTAACAGACAAATATGCTCCTTTTCAAGTGTAAAACTCCACCACACTGTGTTACCTCTTCTCTGTTTTCTCTGCTCCCAACCCTATCCATATCCAATTTTTCGCTCGTTCGTGCTCTTTCTCTCTCTCTCTCTCTCTCTCTCTCGCGCGCGCGCGCGCTCGCTCTCTTTCTCTCTATGCAACACCGCTAAATACTCTAACTATATACTCTATATAAAATATCGTTAGTATAACTAAAACGCGCTGCGCCCAGCTGGAATGCAGTCCTATTTTATGCCATCATTATCCTCTTTTCACGTTGCTCATTCGCATTCCTCTTCTCTCTCTGGAAATGGTAATCAATCGTTCCTGTTGTTCCACAGACAATTTCTCAGTCAGTCAGTCAAATCAGATTTACTGATAAATTCACACACCACTAACTGTAGTCTGTCATTGGTCGGTCAATTAGTTTGATTCCCAGGTGTTCACTCAGCGTCTCTCAATTATTGTTATTATTTATATACGAATTTTACACTCATTCAACAGCATGAAGAAAGAAACCAGCTCTTTGCTGTGGTTCTAGTTCCCAGAATCTCCTCCGTCTTCATGTTTTCTCTTCTTACCTCGAGCGGGAGACGATTCTATGTCACGTAAAAGTATTTTGATTATATCCCTTCCGATCCAAAATTCTATTTATTAAGGTTCTTATCTGGCAACATTCAGTATCTGCATAAAGTCACGATCCGTATGCATTTCAAGTAAACTAGATATTCTACCATGACTGACTTATATGAAAGTGTACTATTGTGTTGTAAGTACGGGATTAGTCAAATAATTTTAATTCTAACGACGTTTACCAGTTACAACTGCCAGTTAACAGCCTTAAGGGGATGATCTACATCCCGTTCTCAATTACCATTTTTTAACCAATTTTTNATTTTAATTCTAACGACGTTTACCAGTTACAACTGCCAGTTAACAGCCTTAAGGGTATGATCTACATCCCGTTATCAATTA
>SHCU01000220.1:165467-177275 GCA_004307685.1 Ceratina australensis | reverse complement strand
AGAGGGGGGGAGGGAGGAGTAGGTAGAAAGGCGACAGGAGATATAGGTGGTGGTGGGTATGAGAAGTGTGAGAGGGTAACCGGGATACAGGAGGGGTAGTCGTAGAGTAGAGCGTACGACGCGTCTTGTTTAGCGGCATGAGAAAAGCCGGTAAACGATAAGTACTGACTGCGGCACGCGACAGATGCGTAGCCTCCACGAGGTTCGACGCAACCCAAAATTACTTGTTTCGGTCATCCAAACCCACTTTCCTTGCTTCGCACCCTATCACAAATAATTTTCGCTAGTAAATCGAAGAAACTGATTTTCAGCTAATTTATTATGAACAGTTCGGGAAGAGAATTTCCTGAATATTTAGCAAACCAATCGGGAAACCTGAAATTCAATTATTGAAATTACCATTAGCATCGGGTACGCGAGGCGTTTGTGTAATTTATTAGCTGCACGCGTATCAAATTTTATTAACGACAAACTGCTTTCACGCGAAGCTTCGGGTTCGTTGCGCGCGCATATCCTTATCTTACAATTAGATTCACTGGCCGACATTCCGACCGTGCACTGATCACGCACACGCACACACCACACATTGAAAGAAGCGTTTACGGAGAAGTGTCGTGGCTCATAGGAGCGGATCAATGACAGCTACCAGGAAATACATGAGCGGCAAGATTTACAAAAAATATATCCTTCCTGCGCGGACAATCGATCATTGAACGTGCATTTTTAAGACTGTTAATAAATTCATATCGAAGGAAGAAGATGAATATTTTCATACTCAATTAATTTCAGTCAGATCTCAATGTAAAACGAAAATTGATTAATAAAACGTATTTTTCTATTGCTGTCGAAGAAACGATTAATAGAATGGATTTGGCGGAAAGTGTGATGTGTCGTTTAACCCTTTTAGCGCCAATATACCGTTCCCTTTATTATTTACATATTACAGAAAACTATCTTAAAATCAATTTATTAAACATTATAAATGATCTAATTCATTTTCAGAAATCTCAAGAACGAACATAATAGTTTACAAATTTTTATTCATATAACAATGTTGAATTCTTCTGAGTATGGTTTTCAAATACTGCACTAACAGGGTTAAATCTACGATTGTTATTTATTGAACGGTTCGTGAGGCGCGATAGGTACGGCACTGGTAGGCGAACTGCATCGCAGCAACGTCGTCGGTGGTGTGGTTAACGCGATGCAAACGCCCACGCATATATGTAGATACATATAACTGTACCACTGACTACGTTGCCGAGAAAGAATGTAGACAACAAGGGTGCCGAGTGTTACGCAATTAAACGTCAAATAAAATTCGTAACGCGACGTACAAACGTGAATAAAACGGTTTCGATGCTTTCATTACGCCGAAACGTATTTACGTGCCGTGCGGTTGGTGACAGAGTGGACTCGTCCAAGATGGCCGCGCAGTGATCAGTCAGTAAGACGCCATGAGATGCGATTGCGGGTTAGACGCACGAGAATGGTTTGTCCGATCAATTTGGTGTTGTTATTATACATCGAAACCGAGACCGGGAACGAGTTTAACAATCGTTCCGAGTCGTTCGAAAACGATGGTATAAAAAATATTTCCTGGTCGATATATGCATCTCTCTCTACGTGAAGGAGGCCCACGCGCGCGCCGGAAGACAATGGCGACGTCCACTTGGCACGCGCATCTCATGGCAGCACGGCGGTTCCCGCTGATAATTCTCCCATTTACATAATATACTTTTACCAGCTGCGAAAAAAGACGATTCACGGATTCGTAGCAAACGCGACACGGTTCTTGACGAGACGGATACTCGCCACTTAACGCCGTGTCGAACCGATCACGCGCAACAACGATTATACTTTCTACGTAGGAAAAAAAACGACGTAAAAGAAAATGTTTATCGTTAGTGATTTGTAGCACGAAACATGTCCCACGATCTGACCTAATCAGCTGTATTTTTCGCGCTGTTATAAATAGGCTCGCGTTTCTCTGTTTACTGACTTCAATTTTCGAAGCTTCCATTGAAAATCCGATGAGGTCTAACTAGCGTGCGATCAACGTGCGTACATGCAACAATACGTGAAAATAAATAAGACGATTTGATATCGATTAGATACTAATTGTTTTCAAGTTCAATTTCCCCCCGTGTGACCTTGGCGGATGAATTTAACGTGCACACTCGTAATATTTGAAATGCGAAAAATCCCGGTACGAAGGGCCACGAATTCTGATATAATACTCGATGCCCGGAGTCGATAGTTGTTGTTGCGTGTGAGCTTCGATTTGTCGGTAGATGCATATGTTTCGAAACTCGTTCAAAAGGGGCACCATCTTGTCAAAGACTTTTTATATATACTCCTCTCGTTATTGCGTTGTATCAAGGATTAACGAAAAAGCAACGGCAATCGAACGAATCGAAACGAATCGTTTTTAAAAATTACTTTACAGCGAGTCTGCTCGAGATATGGCGAGAGCCCTGTATGTTAATTGATACGCATATACGCTGCACGTTGTTTAAAAAGAAGGCCTCCTAGAGACAGCTACGCCACGCTATAATTTGATCACACGATCCCCGCACGGTCTTTTTAAATAATAATAATAACAATAAATCGATTGCTAACAAAAAATTTGCTCGCGTCTCGTGCACCTTTGAAAGAAATCTTCTGAACATAAATATTTTGTTTACTTTTTTAAATAGTATCATCTTTTTAACTGAAAATAGAACGTCGGTATGGAACGCATAACGAAATTCTAATTTTATGTAAACAACGAATAAAAATTGTTAAAAAATAAATCATTTGTTTAAAAGAATCCTAGAGATGATCTCGAGTTATCGATGGTAAGTCCGCGGGGAATAAATTGTACGATGTATGCATACGACGTACACTAGTTTCTGAAACATAGTGTTAGGTAAACTGTACACGTATAGACAAAAAAATCAGCCATTGTAAGGAGCAATATCTCGCGATTGATTAAACACGTTTTACTTTCTATGCCAACGACACTGATTCCGGCGATGTGTTACATCACGAATGAGATGTAACGCATGATATAATAATAATACCATACGTTTCACGGTAACATAATTTCGATCCAGTTGAAATCCCTGTTTAACCGCGGGCTCGTACGCGGTGCATTTTCTCTATGAACGCACTTCTCTAATAACGTATCTGCGCGACACGATAAGGGAGAGACTCACTCAGCGAGGCTTCGCGTATTGGAAAAAGTTGATGAACGATAGGTCGATCAACTGTACGTTAAATTCGGTCGGCCGGACCGAATGGACGGACGAGCGAGCAAGTTTCTTCGATTTACGATTGATTCCCATGCGTTTCGAAACCGTTTCCCCGGTTCCTTCTTCGAATGTTCGCGGCCGTCCACGATCTCTAGAAAGGAGGCACGCGGGGATCCCGATTAAAATGGTCAAACTCGCGGCATGGATATCGGCAGAAGAAAACACGGCGTGTCGAAATAATCACAAAATGGAAAATCGCGCAGAGAGCCACGCCATGCCTGTTACTCTCTCGTCGAACAGCAGCAGCAGCAGCAGGCCTCGGCGAGCAACTCGTGTCGACGTCGAGAACACGTCTTCTTGCCCGATTTATCGCGTCGTAGCCACGCGGTCGCCGTCAAGAAATCCCGAGTTCTCGTGCGTCTTCGAGCAGGAGCCAGTGGCGTGCCGCGGAACGAGTGCGTTGCGTGATATCGGCTAGGCGCGAGGGAACTTGAGCGCGATTCTCTCTTCTACCCGCGCGCACGAGAAACCTGCACAGCACGACGATAGAGAAACAAGCAAGCAAGCAACCGAGCGAGCAAGCAAGCAAGCCAGCAAGCACGCAACAACCCGCGGTGGCAATCGTCCCGTGCCTCGGCAGCCAAAGCGGTGTGATAAAATAATAAAGAAGCGGGATTCGTGCTTACTTCACCGGGGTTTCTTCCCCGTTTTTCGAGTTTTATCCGCTTCTCCATGGCCGGCAGACCCGTTTGCAACTCCGCACACAGATCACTACACCTTCCTGCGTCGCAACAACTAGTCGCAACCTTGCTTTCAAACCGGGAATATGACGGACGGACCACGGTCGGTCACCACAGTCGTCGGACAGAGCCACCACCGTACCGAGGAGCCAACCCAACGGCGGTTCGATTCTGGCGTAGGCCCTATGCTCTCTACACTCGACGACTCCTCACCGGACTCACCGGACTGGCGGGGCCCCCACACAATAACAACCCGCGACGAGGCGGGAAACGAAACACATGTCTGCCACTACTTTCGAAGCGACCAATCCCGTTCTTTTGTTTGCCTCCGCGGCGCCGAGCGACCCGACATCTCGCTGTCTTCTTGGCAATCACTCGCCGATATATCCACGCCTCTGCGTTTCACATCACGCGGCTCATCATCGCTACGTTTTCGTGGTTCGCGTACATACATTCGCGTCTATGAGGAACCGACTGTTTTTCTCAGTTTTCTCATCGGACAGAGGTTAGAATCCTGAGTTATGCGATCCAAGACGAACCAATATCTGTGTCCCAACTATATCTCTCTCCTCCGTTTGTCGTGAACGATCGATGAAATTTAGGATTAGAGTTTACACGCGTTACCGCAATCATTTCCAAACTTCCGGCGCTCGTGTTCAGCGTATACCATTGAGCTCTGTATCTAACTGGAGTGCGAAATTCTCTGAGGGGAAGTAGTGGCGGGGCAGATCCGAAAGTCCGAGTGAGAGGGAATGCTGCGATGAATGCGTCCTTCTTCCTCTTACTATCTCTCTTTTATTGAGTAGAGTAGCATAGTGAATTTGACTCTCCTTTTTTATTTTATAATCACAAATCATACGACAATACTCGTGTGCGCGGATAAATTCCATGGGCATGCACAGTATATGTACGCAATAATAGGATTGCGATAACAATACCGCACTCGCTGACCTTTGTTGTCCCGTGTGCATTTCTGATATTCGCACTCCAGCTAGAGTTCAATGGTGTGCACACGAGTTCTTCATACCTATGAGTCTGTTTACGAGAAAATGGCAACACCTCGGGAGTCCGAGTTTCATGTATTTAACCCAACCTTCCCTATCAGTCTTCCAATTTTCCATAATTGATAAAAAATATTACAAATTATTTAAATTGTATATTTGAAAAAGTAAGTCCACGTGCAAGTCTGTTATTCTCCCGATTCCGCCATTAACAGTCATGTCAAATTTCTCAGCAGTCTCTCAATACGCGGCTACGTATGACGAAACAATGTGAAGAGATTTCTTACGATCCCTTATGTTTGCAACACGCATACCTCGCGCAATGCTAAGGCCGGTAATTTATCCAAGTAAGTGACAATTTTATGTGAAAATTCGGGCACTACTCCTCTTCCGCGTTCGCTAATAATAAACTGAAATTTCCTTCCCGCAAAATATCCGTATTATATTTTGTTATATTGTACTCGATACGTATCTACGTATACAGTGTGTGGTGTTCCGGATAATGTGTTAGATCCAAAAATGGCAAATTAGGTGAATCCTTCCAAAGAATAAATCCCTTAGGCAAAATGCAAGATGAGGTTTAGTTACCGACTTATTAACAAGAAACATGGACCAATGAGAGCATGTGTTTGGCGTGGGCTGTGCCCGGGAAGCGTTGGCTCGGCGACGCTCGATCGTAAATGCGAACAAGTGCTTTTTTCAAGACAAAGCATTTTAAGAAAGTAACGAATAATGAATCACATAATTAACAATTAAGCGAAATCGTTATACTCATTCCCCATATATAAATACAAATACACCTGTTCCGAAGAAGATGGGTCACGGGCAGTGGGTCATCCTACCGATACTTGCCGTTCGCAGGAACACGTGGTCGGTTACAGTTTATGTTCGATGCAGGCGAGGATCGGTAGAATGACCCATTGGCCGTGCCCCATCTTCCACAGAACAGGTGCATTTGCGGATGAAGAAATAAGTTAATTCGTACTGCTTCTGCAGTTTCTTCCAATTTAATGTTCGCTGTAATTTATTTTCGTCCGAGCAGTCAATGCTCCTCGTGCGAAACTCACGCCAACTGCACGTTCTCGTTGAGCCATCTCTTTTGTTAATAACAAAAAGTAACGAAATGTGATCTTGCATTTTGTCAACAGAAAATTATTGTTCAGAATTTCCAGAATCCCAATTTTCTATTTTCGGCTTTAACACTTTTTCTGGGCGCCCTATATATAACACACAGAAAAATACTTAAACTACATACGTATACATATACATATAGCGTGCCTGATAAAAATTTTCGCATATAATAGAAATTCTTAGCTGAGCAATGGTATCTACATATCTGTATGCTCGATACTCCGGTAATCCGCCCTTGCTGCAGGTGTCTACAATCTGTAAAGGGTTCAGATCAATATGCGCTCATTGATTGTATTGTAGCTGCGCTGTGTCAGCCTTGTCGAGAGTTTCAGCTGTTTCGTAGTCTCTCCTCCGTGACATTGAACATCGAACGCGTATTCGGCCGATTCATCAGGTCGCACTTTTTCGCACCTCGATTCCTCTATCTGTTATACGAAAACCTATTCATCTTTAGACAGCAATCGGAAATAGACACTTTGCCTGTAACGTTCTTTTCGTCCATATACATAGATCTACATGTTCGTACTCCTACTTTCTATTCTTCTCTCTATACCTATTTTGTGTCAATGGGGAGAAGTCAATAGGAATAGGAGCACTTTATTAATATCAAACCTGTTTCAAGACCTTCCATTTATTTAAGTTTTTTAACGACGACAGTGCACGCAGTCGTTCGACAAGCTACAAGTTTTCGGTTAAATTCTGTTTCAGCTTAATTTCGATAGTCATTTCTTTATCTCCATTACATTATTCAGTTACCTGCTTATCTGGCGAACCGTTTTGTTTTGACTTCGAATTTTTATAAATCAGCTTATTATGTAGCACCAGGTAACACGTACTATCCGGTAGTACGGTACAACTGTAGCCCTTACACCATGATGTACGTGCAACGGTTCGGGAAATTGCGATTTATGAAGTACTAAAAGAATCTAGATCTAAATCTTATTTGTTAAATGTTTTATTTCGCAGAAAAATCCGCAACCTAACGATTCATCGATAGTATAGAAACGTTGACGTAAGTAGATGCCACGTACAATTGTTATACGCGTACGTTGTATCTATGTACGTTGCAAATGTTTAGTAGGAAAAAATATATATTTATCAATTTATATAAATATGCATGTATACATAAATTTATGTCAAAAATATTTGTATATTATTGCAACGGGCACTCTCTATTTATATTCTGGTATACATGTGTAGCAGTAACTGTTCACTCAGCTTACTATGGCTGATAAATACTGTAAAACGGAACGTATGGTACATTAGTGGTACAAAAGTGGTATAGTACAAAACCATTCGTGTATACAAAACTACGTTTCGTTATTATCAGAAAACTTTTGAAAAACCGTTTTAAGTTTAACAGTTACTGCTTTTACAGTGCAAATCGTTACACCGGGTTATTATCAATTTTAGTTTCTCTTTCTTTGCTTATCCGCCACTAAATTAAATCACTGTAGAATATTTTTCATGCAAATAACATTTAAGTATGAACAATTCGAGTTAAAAATGTACAATTTAGTTTCTCACGGGCATCGATTCGATACGATTCAACACATTCGAGAGGTATATAAAATAATTCGATTATTTTCTTGTTAACTTCTTTTCTCGAGTTATCAAGATTACGAATATGAGAATCAGTCTGTATCAACCTCAAAAAAAAATGAACTGTATACAATTGTTGAAGAACTGTATATACACACACACACAAAATTAGGTTTATGTGCAGAAAACGCGGATGTATTTACAATAAAAAAAGGAAGAAGAAATTAATTTTATTTCATGCATTCGCTGCGATTGCGAACGGTAGTAAGTAGTATTCCATTCAGCTATTTATGTATATATCAAGTAAAAATGTAATAAACAAAACTATTTTTATATCTATCTTAACATTAACGTCCGCTTTTAAATAGAATAGGAGATTACTATCGATCTCGTAATAGCATTCGTGAAAGATGATCAATGCTTATTGATAACAGTCGGTGGTTCTAACGTATTAATATCCGTTGGTAGATACTTTTTACGATTTCGTACATACTGCGATGGCGCTGTTCTAATTTGAATGTGACAAACCGCTTTCGGATCGCCGATGTAAGAATTCAATCTTTTCTTTTTAAAACTACCTACAATGTCCTGGTATTGCCTCACTGGCGTGGCTATAGCCACCGACGAACGAGTTTTGCGTGGCTGGTAATCAGGTGTCGCCTGCATCTTTTCCAAAGCAGTGCGCAGAGGTAACAAACCAACAGCGAATGGAATCTCTGTATTTGGAGTATTGTATTCCAACAAATGAACATTATAGTCTTCTGAGAAATCAGACATGTCGCCCCACAACGCGCGATTTATGTGTTCGATCGTATTTAATTTAGGCGAAACGAACATCGAGTCGTTTTCCAATGTAACGTACTTGAATTTATTCTCCTCTCTGATCACTTGCTCATTCTTTTCTTTTGTACATTTATTCTTTTTAACGATCAGCTTGGAATTTTTACGAGGAAGGTTCAGTGGTTTCTTCGCCTGCTGCTCGGAAACCTTACGATCACCATCTTTTCTACGTTTCTTCTTAATACATAATAATTCCGTCTCTGCGTTCGATTTCTTAAAGTTCACTTTTTCACTAGGATCTATCTTAATCGTTTCATTATTATTATTCACAATTGCTTCTACTTCCTGTTGGTTTAGTCGCGAGCTTCTTCTTAATATTGGTTTTGTACAGTTCGAAGTCTCTGTGTTCTTTGTCGTGGTCCTCCTCGACTCTTCCTCCTCTGTCCCCTCCCTCACCTTACTGTCTTCGTTGGCATCATTTTGTTCTATCGTTTTCAGTTTTTTACATGTATTTGCCGTAGGAGGATCACGAGGCTGACAGGTCAGAGTAGCTCCTACTATCGACTGAATATTTTCGGTACTTAAGCTTATAATATACTCGGCACTTTCGATATCTAGCGAGGTTAAAAGTGTAACCGGTATATCGGTATTAGTGGACGGTTCATCTAATAAGTCTATGGAATCGGTTGATGGTGAACTATGAATCACGTTATTCACATTCATATCTGTAAGTTTAGTTTTTATTTCATCTATAGACTTGCGTCTCTTGTGCGTGTAAACTTTAACGAATTTTCCTAATTTACTAGGAACATCAGTGGTACCTTCGAACTTATATTGCGCGAAGTCCCTCTCCATTTGTTTCAGACAAGATTCCGACAGTGACATCTCGGAACTCTCGTCACATTCATCGATGTCTGAAAGATCACAGCATTGTTCGTACAGTACAGGCTTCAAACGATTCTTGATCGTACCAGACGAAATTTCGTTATTTATTTTTGAGCACTCATTTGTTGTCGATACATCTTTAACGTTTCCTGCCAGTTGGCTCAAATCGTTGCTTCTTTCTGCAGCTGAATTTACTACTGAAAATAATGTGTTAGTTTCCTCTATGTTAGACTCAGAATCTTGTGATTTTTCATGAAACATATGCTTCGATTCCTGGACAATAGAATCGCTCGACGCATTACACCTTAATGAAATATCCTCACTTGAATTCATATTACTGCTGCTGCTGCTACCGATATCACCATCATTGCAAAAACACTTATCTTTAAGAACTTTGTTACACTCTGCATTCGTATAATCTGTTCTCTCCAATTCAACAATTTCTTTTTTCACATTTTCAATTGCTTTAAGGTTTTCTATGTTCAAATTACTGGTCATTGTGGTATCGAACACAGTCGTTGGCTCTTTCACCTGTGCAATGAATAAAAGGCAATGAAAAATTAATATTATAGTTAAAAATGTAAATGTGTAGTTAAAATTTATTTGAATTGAAAGAACCTTGAGCGTTTTTGTATCATTTAACAAAGTTGACAATAATTGATGGGCAGTTGTGTTTCCTCCACAGTACATGAATTCAACCATGACCCTCAAGATTTTAAAGTGTAAATCTTTCAAAAATATAACTAGTTCTAGGTTTTATAAGTTATTAGCACAAAGTTTTTGTTCCTCACAGACAAATGTAATATCAACAATTGCTTGATACGCCAAGGGACTACTAAACTTTTCTGTAATGTATCTGGTATAGTCAGCCCATTGTTGGATGCGAGATTTACCATTCTGTACCATCGTGCCTGGAAATATTAAATGAGAGATGGGAAAGATTCGGAGTTAGCAGAGCAAGGTGCGATTTGAATCAAATTGTTACATTTCGATTTTTTCATGAAAATAAGTAAGCGCAAATAAAATAAAAAAGACGTTCAAATATTTACCGAGACGAGATTAAAACGTTGGTCTTTCTCTGTTGTGCGGGATCGTTTGAAAAAAACCACTAAAACTGTTAATTGTTAGATGTATGCGATCAGTTTGTATCCGTAACGACGACGGATGACATAGCGCGTTCATATAATTCTCGACGAGCTGTATCATGTAGCACCACCGGTAGCGTCGAATCACGAGATCACCTAATTCACAAAACATTTGCTTACTAATAAGCTGAAATTCCTCGGAATTACAATGTAAACCAATGTAAACGAAACTAAAAGCAATTGGCCATCTTATTGTATGTACATACGTATGTATAGGTTGGGACAATGTTTTTTTAGCGCCCCCTGGCATCTCTGCCCCCTGGTGGTGAGGTTATCGCTGGCATCAGTGCCCTCTAGGATCGATGGTCATGCTAGTTATTCTTGGTTTTCCATGGGCAAAGTCGGAACTAAAGTTCAAAGTTGCACACCTTCATTTTTCGTTATCTCTTTTTAGCCCCGAGGAGAGATTAGTAAGGAGTGCCAGCCCCTGTGTAACAACGCGGCAGGCAAAAGGGGACTGAAGGGGCCTGGCGCTGTAAAACAGATCTCTGAAATCCCACAGCATGACTACTTCTATACGTATTGACCGACGTTCAGATATACCGATGTTTTTTTCAGCACTGTAGGTAACAGAAAAGTGCAGAACGCTGAAATTATCAATCTTGTATTGGCTTCGAGATTAATACTTACTTTGAAAATGAGATAACTCTCATTTTTGTAAAGATTTTAGTATATCATTATCATTGAGATTAAACTTTTCGTCCGTCGTTTTAAAACTCCTAAAATTTCGTTCTTCGCCGATATCTCACTTATCAGTAGAGATAGGAGAAAAGTGCACAAGACCTTTCTTATAGATCTCGACGAGATCTACAACTTTCATTTAAACCATTTTTTGCCAGCGTGAAAATGTATTAAAATTTATAGTAATGCAGTTTAGAACGAATAACTGCTTTGCTTTGTGTTTTCTGCTTTTCGATACTGTGCATTCTAGAGGGTGTAAAAATTCGCGTACTTTTTTTCTGCCCCGAGGCACTGAGGAGACATTAGTAAAGAGTGCCAGTCTTATGGGACTTTGCTGCAGAAGAAAGTATGGTAGAAATCGGTGCACAAGCGTTAACAGATTATAGAAAGAGATACTAGAGCATACTATAATAGAGATATGTATGAATATATCGTAAAAGTTGTTAAATTCTGATTAATAGACGAATAAAAATATGTGCCAAAGTAGTCATGCTGTGAGATTTCAGAGATCTGTTTTACGGCGCGAGGCCCCCTCAGGCCCCTTTTGCCTGGCGCGCTTTAACTCAGGGGCTGGCAGTGCTGGCACTCCTTACTAATCTCTGCTCGGTGTCCAAGGTCCCATAAGGCTGGCACTTTTTACTAATTTCTTCTCGGTGGTATAAATTAA
>SHCU01000220.1:115957-139613 GCA_004307685.1 Ceratina australensis | reverse complement strand
TTTTTTTTTTTTTTAGAACACCTGACAACCCCGCGTATAAAAAGCCGACGACGTCATGTTCCGCGTTCGATAAAAATTTATTTTTCAATTTTCTCGAGTCCGCCTATCTTCGGGCGTCGTCGAACGAACCTCGCGGTAAACTACATTTTGAAACTCTCCGAATTTCTTTCTATAAACGCGAATGTCTCGCTGCATTCGATTATTATTTTCGTTCGGACTCGCTTCGACACCGAGAACTGTAATAATTTCCGTTCCGTTTTTCCGCTGCTCTAATTATTATCACTCGCTGCTATCGTTCTAAACGCTTTACGTATGCACGCATCTGAGTAGGTGCCCGAGCAGGTACATACCTATGTACGTAGCTGCTCCCGTGATCGCGCAGAGATTTCTCGAGCTCAGCGACATGTAAAGAGATACGTGAACCCGTTTTTAGAAAATTGCCAAGATATTAAAAGCCGCTTTATTATTATCGCTGCTTTGTGGGCTGCCGATTGAGCAGATCGATTTTCCCGTACAAGAAATTATCGCGGATGTGATTTTTATAACGTTCTCGTTTCGCTCGTGGAAACGTAATGAAGGTAACTATGCTTACCGATCAGATTACAGCGCGGACGAACCGTTGTAAGAATAGATCTACCTTCTCCTTTTTCGACGATGAAAATTACATGCGTTGTCTCGCTGATATAAATCCACGTTATCGCCCAGCCAACGTATATTCGATGCTCCGAGAAGAGAGTCGATTCTAAAAGTGGACGAGTTATCGAGAGTGTATGTTCAAGTCTCGCGATACCGATACCTGTACCGTATCTTTTTCGTTTTTCCTTTTTCCTTTTAACACCGTTACATTCGAATGGATCTTAAATGTCGTTGCATCAGTCATTCACATTTTTATCCAATTGACCGACGGTCCTTTGCGAAACCGAGAGGACTCATCGATGCAGATACTCATTTTATCGTGTATCATGCCAATTTGAAATTTGCATGATTCCAAGGTACTCTAGTGGAGCAGTGATACGAGGCGGAGGAAATGAGTTCACGATGGAACGATCGGTTTAGATTTTCGACGTTTGCTCGGAGGTTCCCTCGGCTGAAGAACGCGAGACGTAATAGAATCGGTAACGCGATCCACGCCGGATTTCAAAACCGCTTTGTCGCGATCCACATCTCGATACTCGGCGCTCGCGGTACCCGAGATACTATACCCGGCTTGCTTGCGATCTGAAAAGTCGCCTGCTCGTTACCGCGTATTGTCTCTCGCCGCGAGACTTTCATGCCTTTGTGACTTTATGATTCACACCAGCGTGCATATTTACCTAGCTATTCCGCAAAATGAAACCCGAGCTAAACGCGCTCCAAGCGGTTTTTTATTGGGTGTCACCGCGCGTACAAGCGGTCAGACGCGCTGTCCTTTCATGCGAAACCCTATTCTTTTTTTTTTTATCCACTCTTCTTTTGCTCTTTTCCTTTGTACGCCTCGTCTTCGACAAAGAAAACTGCGCCTCGACCGATTCGTTTTACTTTTAATTATCATCCATTAATTACTATAGTTCCCCTTATAATCGTTAGCTGCGTTTAACGCGTCACGACCGCCCCAGAGTTTCAGACGCACGCATCCTTATCGCTCTATTACTCACTCGTACAAGATTTTCTCGATCGAATCTCGTTCGCGTGATCACGGTTTTATCTAATCCCACGTTTCACCCAGATAATCACGTAGAAAATTAGTGTTACGATCCCACGTCGATCTACGACCGATTCGTTACCCGATTGTTTCCACGGGATTATTTGATTTACATTCGGTCCATGACTCACAACCGCATGCGTCGCATCGAACAATTTCCTAGGTGACTCGACGTCCGCTGCGTCTGTCATCGGCAAAGTCATCAAATATTTACGGCGATCAAGCTCTGGATGTTACAAGTTTCTCTTAATCGCTCTACGCTCTCGAGCGAGTACATAGACAGGCACGCGTGTACAGGTTACCCGTGGGTGATCGAAGCGTTGCCAAAAAGATACGTACTCGTGAAACACCGAAACGGATAAATTAGGATTTGGATAATTGGACGTTAATTCAATTAACTCGCCGGTCGTGCAAACGAGCAACGCGCTGCTTTGCTGAAATTCGCAGGAGTTATCGATTGGCCGGGTAACTTAACTGATTACCTCCTGGGTATGCTTCTTCGGCACACATGCGAGCCGGCGGGCTTTTTTCGTGTCGATGAACTCGCGAATCGCGACGAACTCGTCGTGTCGGCATAAATTGACAAATTCTCATGAGCTTTTCAGCCGGGCTACCGAGCCGAATTTTCGACCACCGCGGGTCTGCCCTCGTTTTCATTCGTTTCATCATTCCGGCCAGTATCGTTCGCGAGGCCGATAACGAACTTTCGTCGGCCGTTATTAGAAATAAATGAGCAGGATCGTGGAACAAGTTTGCGTGGCAGCGTTAATGCGTATTATGCGGTACATACGAATGACTCATTGTTTGTATACATTTACTTCCACTCGTATTTTTTACCGATACGCGATGTGACATTGAGCATCCGCTATCCGTAAAGTATATTCCGCGTCCATTCCGTCTGATCGGTAATCACGGTACGCTGTGATCACCGCGGAACCGGTTCGCTGTCGGATTTCCACATTTTAATAAGCATCCAGAGAAATTGCATGCGCGAAAAGTACAAGAACTCCCGATGAATCCCATTTCGCGCGTTAACACCCGTTAAATTGATATCGTTGTTCGAACATTACACATGTCGGTAGGTACGAAAAGTTAATAAGAAGACATCATAGAATTTACTATCGCGGTTACGCAACTGCTAAATAATTATTAATGACTTGCTAACAACGTTCTTTTTTATCTGTAACGATCGCCTGTTGCTCAATGAAACGCTTCGTAATTCCGGCAATCGAGAGATCGTGATGGAAAGTAAATTTTCCATCGCGATCAACGCTTCGTCTATGCCATGTCACCGTCGAGCTTATCGCGTATACACCATGGGATAAGCCGCAGGGCTTGATGAGAATCGGGATGGGATGGTAAACGGTTTCCGTAAACAAAAGGTATTAGTTGCCGGATCGGAATGCCGCCCGGTTTTTCTTGCCGCGATCGTTCGTGTTTCTAGTAGCGGAGTTTCGAGTATGTGCAGAAATAAGTTTCAAGCATTAACTCGGACTCTGTTCTTCCGGCCACGGGGACGTGAGTAGCGTAGCGAGCGTGGAATAATTTTCTCGGTCACATTCTCTCTCATAACTCTATTCATTGTGCACCGATTAAGTTCTTAACCTTCGCCGAACCGGTATTATACCATAACAGCGGCGTCGCCCGTACGAAGATTCCGCGCGCACGTTGCCTCGCGTTACATGCTCCTCCCGTGTGTACGACTTACGAATTTCCCACCCCGTTCATTTATTACTCGATACGTGCGCCTCCGTGTCGTGTACGTTCGCGCTTTCACACATTTGGCGGAACACGACGCTCGAATTGGCATCATCGGATCTTCGGATATTAGGAACTTGTTAGGAACCGTCTGATACGTGTAGATGTATGGGAAAGCGTTCGAGTATGCGGTGAAAGTTACTGATCGATCCGTTCTGCGATTAGAAAGGTCGTTAGGATTTGTGAGAATCAGATAATATACCCCCTTTCTTTATTAGCATTTGGAATCTCCTGTGAGACCAAGAGACATTCAGATCTAAGTACATTTGCTATCTCTACTGATTCTTTAAATTTTTAAATTGTATATTTAAAAAAAAAAGTAGATTGGTATACATATCGAATCTAAGGGCAATGTCAAATAATGTGATTAATGGCCTGAGTTGATCAACGACAACAACACCCTGGATTACCTGTAATACCAATGGAATATCCCTCTTACTGTTTAACATTTTTGTCATTCGGCTAGAGTCACCGGGGTTATGTCATTTCTCTGTGATCGGGATGAAACGACCGGAAGAAGGATCGACGTGTGGATCGATAACGCTGACAATGAAATTTCTTGTAAGACAAGAATGAAAAGTTGCGTGGGCCATCGTGAACCAGGCTCCTCGTACACGCGAGTCCGGAAGTGGTGACATTAAAGATTGCGGTCGCTTCCGTGCTGCTTATGCGAACATATCGGCATATCTAATATGCGTGACCTTCGTAGTAAACTATTATATTATGAGAAAGTTGGCGCTCGACGATTCTTATGCAAGACCGTGAATCGACGAGTGAGAATCAAGTCGAACGGGTCGAAATTCGATCTCCCTCTGTTCCATTCCATCAAATCATTCGCCAACTCGAAATCATAGCTTTTATCGTTTTCATTCTCCATGAGATTTTTTTTTTGCATTTGAGCCCGTGCGAGCGACAAAAGATACCGATCAGCGGTTACGGTAGCAAAAGTATTAAATAATAACGAACCGTCGTCGTCGCATCCTATCGCTATTTACGATACCACGGCTCGTACAAAGGTACATGCGCTTACGTAGATACGCACGTACACGTGCACACATAGATCTTCTATCTCCCTTATCCATCTTTTCCGGCTGAACTACCGCTATCATCGTAGGTTGCTACATTTGGATACGTGTTCCATATCCGTTACTATAAAAAGTATTGCCATACGCGTCGTGCACGCGCTGCACACGCGCTCTACGCCGCGTAATTTCAATTATTATTTAACTGGCGGACAATAGAAAATTGTTATCATTCCCTGGTTCCTTGCGCGGTTTCTGGCTCATTCAGACTACGCCGCTGACACTATCTCGGCTCTATCACTCGGTCCCGTTCATCTGGACATTTCGGGAACATCGAATCATCACTTAAAAAAGAATACAAGTTTTACTAGCGCATCGCCGCTCGCTGCAGGGAGTTAAATTTGTCGCCGGTTGCGGAAACGGCGGTTCACTGAGGAGTTCGCGAGAGTATAATTATTAATTCAACGAGCGCGTCGTTAATTGATAGGCGAGGTTTAAACAATCGTGGGAATAACCGAGCGCGTACGCCAAGAACGAAAGGATTCCTTTTTGTACGAAACCCGGTCCCGCTTCTATTTTCGTACGCGTGCCGTTCGCACGATCGGCCGCGAATTCTTCTACTTCTTCTTTCGTCGATCTTAATCTTTTTCTTCTTTCGACAAAATTAATTTTAGCACACGCCCGTAGAGGCTGCCGCGGCAACGAGGGCACCGGAAACGTGTCGAACTCGAAATCTGTTCGCCGATGATCACATTCCGCCACCGTGCATATTCGTTTCAACGGTGATATTCACCGCCGCTCTTTTAAATAATTCATTTTCATTCCCATCGCGCGCTGATAACGTCGCGCGGCTATTTATTTTTAATATCGATATGCTCATTCAGTTTCACCGGAACAACGTATATCTGCCGGGGAGTTTGACGCTAAAAATAATTTTTACGCTTTGCATCGGCTCCTTTATGAATTACAGTTTTATTAGTAGCAAGTATTGGGAAGACGCTTTTACAAGTTATTTGTAATCTTGTTACGTTGCTGCCGATCGATCTCCATCGTGCACGTGCGAGGAATAAATAATATTCATAACATTATTAAAAGCTAAGCTAAGCTCTGATACCTGCTACTAACCAGAGCTAACTATTCTACCATTGCCTGCCCGGTTTATCGGACCGTGCAACGTCGTTTCTTATTGTTATTAACGTTAACGTTATTATCATTTGTTCGCGCCTCGCGGTATCTTTTAAACGAACAACCCACGACCGTGGTGTCCTGAGTTACATGTAAAAAATTGAGTTTGTTAGCAGAAATCAGCTAACGCGATATCGGTTAATCGCGAATCGTGCGAGGTCGGTCGGTCAGTTAATAGCGGAGTGCCCTGGCTGCATTCACGTTGTAATATGACATTTAATTGACAACGACTCGTTGGGTTCACCGTTTAAAGATACGCTTATACCTATACTATCGACGAGTAGTGAACGAGTGGCCGCCGTTGAACGTACGAGCGGAGAAGTTACTCTTTCTCCTTTATTGATAAAAAGTTTAAACGTAATTGATATCGGGGCGAATGAATCGCACAACGACGTCACGAGATGATCATTTCAAAAGTCATCGGTAGACTCCGGATTGGATGTATCTATTGAAAGTGTAAAACATTGGTTTAGTGTTGTATGAACTAAAAGATCTCTGCCAAAAGTTTAAGAAATGCGTGCTCAATAGTTGTCGTGGTAACTTTTAGGAGAAATGATATTTACTGAGAAGTGAGACTTATAAAATGATTCGATATATTTTCTCATTAGCGTATTAATAGCGTTTTTAATAAATTTGCGAAGCTCCTAAAATTTTACACAGTGCATTGTCAATATAATGCCGAGTGACTGTTAAAATGTCAATGCTTCCTCAATATTTTTATTTAATCCTTTAACTGCGGAATTTAATTTTAGAAATCTTACTTTCTACTAATTTATTAATTCAATAAACTCTAACAGCTACAGAATTCATGTGAGCGATGTTATAATAAAATCAGTTGTTTTATACGAGTCTCTTTATATTTAAACAGATTATCAATATTAATCGAAAGAGATTTAGACTGACGTGTACACGCGTCGAACGCAGTTAACTGGTTAAAGGCTCAGTGAACTTTAATATCCAAGGTCATATAAAATATCAAAAGTAGAATGAAAATGATTATTTGAAAAATAAAATAGAAATTTCCATTCAGATGTCATTTTTTATATTGACATTAGAAACAGATGATTTTGCATAAAGATCGGGAGTCTAGTGATTAGACTCCTATTTGACGGCGTGGCCCAATAAACTTGCTCGTATCGCGAACCTGGTCGCCGTGTCAGCTTATACTTGCTTCACCGACGACTAACGAGCTTTCCGTGGTAAAAGTAATCCGTGGCCGAGCGCCGGCATCTCCGCTCCGTTCGTCTCGTCTCTGACGGCTCCGCCGATGGTACGAGCAAACCTTGACTCGGTTCGAAGTAACGAGGATCCGTACGTGTCCTCGGCTTGTCCGCGTTATTTACCGCGTTTAAAAGCTGATAATAATCACCGACGAACCGAACGCACTCGTGTCAGTGTCGGCCGTGTGTACATCGTGATTCATGCCCGGTTAAACATCCGCGATAATGTTATTAGACTGTTTAGTCGGGTAAAGAAGAAAATGTTCGTACAGGACCGTTTGCGAAGCGGCGATAAAATGTCGTTGGTGCTCGGTCGAAAGTCGGAGGTTAAAAATCAGGGAAAAACCAGTCCAGATTTTTAGCTCGCGCCACGATGCTTTCCTCTCGTGCACTTTGCCGGGACGCGCTTACAACTTTTCCGACGGTACAACTTGTATTATTAGACACCGGATGTTTGTGCAAATTTATATTTTTAAAAATATACCTACGAACAAGTTCCACTCGACTCGGCAGTTTTATTATTTCTAGTCTCATTTTTCATATTCATAATAATTCTATAGTTTTCATTTTTGTTACATTTTTGCGTTAGACTAGACAGTCCCTATTAAAAAATCTGATCCTAGGCACTGTCTAAATAACGCATGAATATATAACAGGAACGATTATGGAGTACGTGTTATATTAGTTGAATCGGGTCTATTCGAAATTACGATGCAGAAATCGCGGAACTCAACTTTCTTTCTCATTTCGACGATTCACGTTCCCCTGGCGAACGAATGACCGTTCATCATATTTCATTGATTACCCTCACTCAAAGAAAGAATCAAGATCCATTGAATATTCACAAAAGAGCTATCGAATTCTCCTTCTGCGTTTAGTTTGTCCAAGTTTTAAGGGGATCGAGAAAGTATCGACTTATCTGGGAATTGATAGAACGGTCCAATAACGAACTCGGTACTTTCGTATTCACTGCTCTATTTAGTTTATTTCTTCGATACGTTATTATCAGTAGTTGAGCCTGTGCGATTTGCATTTCGAAATCAGTTCCTCCGAAAACGGAATATAGATTTCGAGCTCCGTTTACGAGGAACGCCGACACAAGCATCGTTTCGATGATTGCTGTTCTACGATTTCAATCGTAAAATCGTAGATGCTAACCGGATCGTTTGAAAATCTTCTCCGAAATTAAGCTTGTACGAGTCGTAAGATCTCTGACAAAAGTTTAAGTCATATGATGCAATGATGCTGCCCAGTAGTTTAAGCGATAAACTTTTACAAAGGTATAACGTTTACAAAGGTCTAGCCGTATATATTAACAAATATGCAAAATTACAAAGTTCTGTCACTGTAAAAAAATTAATTTCACCATTCAACATAAGAACTGAGGATTTAATAAATCTTTTAATAGTCCCGCAAAGTTTCTACAATTTTGCATAGTGTCCTATTAATCTCATATCTAATAACTGTTAAAATTCTAATGCTCTGTCATTGTTTTTATGTAAGGGCTCATACTACCTCAAGTCCGACATCGTCGCCGCTCATGCGTCTAGATTACAAAGTTGAATTTATAACAGATAATGTCTCGCGTTAATTTGTTCAGTTGTCTCCCATTGCGGAGGACGATCGTTCTTCGCCGAGATAATTAACACTTACGATTCGCTGTTTATTACGTTTCTAATGTCGAGGAGCATGCTCGCGAGGAGGAGCAAAGAACGAGGATTGAATTATTTCGAAACAGCTGAAACGATTTCAACGATACACGTACACGTATACGTGTATGTGTATGTACTTTGTACAGGTGTTCCAAATGGCACGTATGTGTGTGTGTGTGTGTGTGTGTGAAAGAGAGAGAGAGAGAGAGCGTGATTGTAGGCCGATGTACACAATTGGGTCATTCAATACGGAATCAGTCATTGAACGCAATAATAATTCTTCTTCCGGCCGAGACCGTCGCGTCGCGACGATCAAACGTACGCTGTTCGCCTTCGTTTTCTTGTTCGGAAAAGGGTTTCGCTCCGTGTAACAGCAATAGAGACGATGGTAGTAATAATAATAATAATAATAATCATAATAATCATAATAATCATAATCATAATTACGCTCGTCGACGCGGAGTTACTCGCGCGTCATCGCGGCATACTAATACCGTTTAATTAAATTTAGTCGTAATAATTAATGTTGCCTTCGACGTTAGCGGGAGCGACACGTGTGCTTGTAAACGAAAATGATCGTTATCTTTTTCGAATGTGCCACCGATGCAGCTTCAACTCGATGTAACTCGTTAATTTAACCGTGGTGGCTAGCTACATTTAATTGGTTACCGATTCTTACACCCGTACAATTATTCTACGCATCGTAGAAATTATTCCACTTTACAATCGAAGATTTTCGACCTGATATCAAATTAGGATAGATGTGTTTGTTATTGCGGTGTTTTGATTAGGCCGAAGACAGACTTAACCATGTGTTATAATTTTATTCTTTTTATTACCGAATTGATCAATATTTTTAGATATAATTGTAATTTGTTATATTTTGTTAATTTTGCATAGTAACTTATGTACCCGATGAGGAGTGTACTTCCGTATTGACCCTGCTCCAAATGTGAACATGTATATTTCAATTGTACTCGATGAGAGGAGTTGATTGATGTATATTCTAGTTGTCGGAAATGAAACCACTTAGGAGTTATTCGATCTACAAACTAAAAAAGGGGCCCTATTTTTAGGGGACTTTTGAAGGCGATAGGGCTCAGACAAAAAAGGTGGATGATATACATAGGAACAAAAAAAAAATCAAAAACCCCTCGACCACATAAATGCAAAAATGGATCTCATCATAAACTAGCTTTTTATTAATCTAAATCGTGATATTAACGCAACATAAATATTTTTTCTTGTAAAGTAATCCTTGAGAATTCGTTGAAACAAAGAATTGGAAGGTTTCATTTATCTGCAACTTCAATGAATAAGTTCAAACGGTTAACCATATTTCTACTCTGCAGTGATACCCACATCTAGTATTCGCCAATGGGGCCCTTGCTATTCGTTAAAGTCAGGTGCAACGATCGTACTCGAAATTCGTCCATCGCGATTTTTACGCAGGATGAGCACAGCACAGAGCCTGGACTCGAATTCGCTTTCCCACTGCCCGATCGTAATTACTGGCAAAACGATCGTGACGAATCCACGAACGAAGGAGGTAGCGAATGATCCGTATCTTTCTCGCGGGGTTGGCAATCGAAAAAGATCGTCACGACGATGACAATGACCCGAAGGATCGCACGAAAGAGGAGACTCTTTGTGACCCGTCTATCCGAAAGAGAGGTGCGCGGTAAAGATGGAAGAGAGCGAGAGAAGGGTGGCGCGGAAATATATATCGGGGCGGTGGTGCTGCGGCTGGGACGGCAAAAGCGCTCCTGCTTTCCACGTCGGCATCTATCGACCCACCCCCGGTGCTGGCACCAGCGGCGGCGGCGGCGGCGGCAGCGGCGGCGACGATGGAGCTTCCACCGCCCTAGAAACCTTCTACACTCTACGCTACACGGTACACCCGTGATTTACAGCTCTTGATACCCGTGGCGGCTGCCCGTGTGCTACGAGCATCCACTCTGGCTACAATTAAGGATCAATGGACGATACTCTCTGGCCAGGTTCTATTACGCTTACGTGAATAATTACAGGCATAATTCTGTGACGAGACGATCAAATTTTCCCTGAAATTAGAACGATACTTTCAAAAGGAATTACCGATCTTTCTTCATATTCGCGCGATTAAAAAGATACCTGTTTTATCACTCGAAACTATCGTTGAATCTCCATTTGTCTTTCTTGTTATGTTCATTCGATCCAACGGTTAAACTGATAGGACATGCGTACGCTTTGTTTTCATCACGTATTTTTTTGTAATCACATGTATTTTTACCCAGTGATTTTGTTCTTTCACAGTTTCACTCAAGCATCGCGAACGGACTCGTTGTTGCTAAAATCTTGGTGTCCGACGTTGTTATAAATCATTGAATTGACCGTTATCGGTCTCTCGGGTGTAACGCGCTCCTAATCGGCGGAAGACACGGTAATAGAAATTCGGCGACCCGGATGCGTTACTACGATACGGGTAATTTGGACGTCCACCTAATTAAAATCTCGAGCATGTTCATGCGGGTGTATCGCACATCGTTGACCGCGTTCGATTCCGTTTGAAATAAAAAGGAATTTGTTCGATAGGAGTTAGATCCAGTTTCATCTATCTTTTTTTCCCACAAACTGTATGTATTCATTAATCGGGTTTCGGTTCGGGCACGTAACGACCCCCGTTATCAATTGTTCGCGATATCACGACGAGTGGATTTTTATGAAAAATAAAACGTCGCAGGGTATCGATTGAGGGAACGATATTTAAGCGGCCTGTATCAAGCGGTTAGCGTCCACTGTCCAGGGGTATACGTATACTCGGGATACTCGGGATACTCGGGGTATAACCGAACAAAATCAATAGCAGCAGCGTGTGCCACGCGTTGATCCAAGCTGGGTTAGGTCCGAGCGTCCACGCATACGCGCGTACGTCCTGGCTGGTCGGCCGTAGGCCGACGGGTTTCCCCTGGCGGGGCCGGCTGCCGATTTTCGTTGCTTTTCCTCTCGACCGAATTCCTCTCCTTAAACTCGATTAGACCCGGAGAATCCCTGGGACGACGCGGAAAGTACCAAGAAAGAACGTGGCTGCCCCGCCCACCGTTCCTTCGTTCATTCATTAACTTGTTTGCCCGGTTGGCTGGCTGCCTCGCTCTCGCACTTACCTCCTTCTGCTTCTTCACCCTTTCTTCTCTTTTGCTTTTGCGTACACTTACTAGTAGAACCGCGTCGTCGTTCGATCGCCCGTTCCGTTATAGAGTAAACGACCCAGTAGACGGTTTAGCTAATCTCCGAATTTATATCGACGCTTTGGCTCCGAAAGTTGGTTTTATGAAAAAAAAAATCGGGGTTTATTCACGTAAAAATGTTTAAATTTGTAGAAAAGTATGATCAAACAAATTAATTATTTGAAGATTAAAATAATGGATATTCTATTTATGAGGTAAATCAGTAGATGGACAGGTGGAGCTATCAATTGTGCTCGTGTAATCTACTCAATCACTTACCGTGCTTCTATTCATCGTAATGTAAATTAGTACTTTTTTACATATAAATTAATGGTTCTTTCATTTAATTTATAACACAAATTAAGAACTCTTCCATTTCCAACTTTTACGATAGCTTTTATTTAGTATTTTATAATGAATAAGTAATTCTGTTACGTATTAAATTTTCAAAAATAAAAATTAAAGAATAAGTTTAAATGATCCATTTCCATTTTGCTCATCTTTTCCATTTCGGTTAAGAAATCAATATCTCAATATATAACGAGGGATTTTTACGAATTATATCACTTGTCGCGAGCTGCATCCGTAGCTTTCTGACCACGACGATAGGTGAAATAAAGCAGATGTCGAAAATGGATTTTTCAATTCCAAAGCCTTGAAAATTGATTAAAATTAATTCATTCGAAAAATTGAAGCAGATAGTTTCGTCGGACAAGAAAACGACTTACGAATGCACGTGCTAGGTTATCCGATAAGTGGAAAGGAAGAGAAATTTAGTTTGGAGATCTAATTACTTGTAGATTTGCCTATCGATTGCTGATTGTCCATCTACGGGCCTGTTTATTTTACATCATCGTGCGACCCGATAAAAATTACCCGACGGATCAAACATTTTTACTGCCAGTCGCAATTTCAACGTAAACGATTCCACGCGTATCACCCGATTCAAGGCGTGATCGGGTCTATTTTCGCGACGAACCGTACGCGTTATTCGCAGGATTCGATACCATCTGTCTCGTCGCATCGACAACGGCTGGGTGTCTCCGTCGCAGGCTTGCTCGTCGGGTTTTAGGTCGATGAGAACCGTAGTACGGTTATTGTACTACTCGCTTTCGACGACACTCGTGCGCCTCTCCCGCCGTCCCCCCTCCGCCCCCCTAGCTTAGTTACCTTCGGGGGTTCCGGGTTCTTCTTCTGCAGTCCCTTCCTCCCGTTCATTCAGTCGTTGCCCTTTTCCCGATTGTTCTACCCCGTTGCTCGGTGTTGCTCTTTCGCGTTGATTATCTTCTCGTCTGTCCGCGGTTGCGCGAGCCAACGATACCGCCTATGCATCTGTAAGACACGTCGAATCACTTGTATTTTTTTATCATTCAGAGTCATTCAAGCGAAACCGGAATTTTGGCCAATGATCTCTCGATGAACGTCTACTTGTACGTATGGACGCACATATATTTCGAGAATCTGGTATTCGTACTTGTCAGAAGGATGGACTTCCTTCTGCATATTTCTTCGATGTATTTCTTCTTCTAAACTTTCCTGTCTTCTTGATCGTTAACTCGGCTGTTCGTACAGATTTAAGGGTAAAAACTTTGAGCACTGAGGAGAGATTAGTAAAGAGTGCCAGCCCCTGTGTGACAGCGCGGCATGAAAAAGGGGCATGGCGGGGACCTGGCGCCGTAAAACAGATCTCTGAAATCCCACAGCATGACTACTTTGGCACATATTTTTATTCGTTTAGTAATCAGAATTTAATTAGTTTTATGATACATTCATACATATCTCTACTATAGTACGCTCTAGCATCTTTTTCTATGATCTGTTAACACTTGTGCACCGATTCCTACCATGTTTCATTCTGCCGCAAGGTCCCATAAGGCTGGCACTCTTTACGGATTTCTCCTCGGTGCTCTGAGGAACGTTGCCGGTAGGATCGATGAGATAAAACGCGAAAGAGAACGTTACCGACGAATCGTGGAAGAACGCGCGGTACAAATTTCGAATCTTATTTTAAACGGAGTATCGGGCCAACCCTTTTCGTTGCCGCCGACTCACGCCCGTCGACGTAACTCCATCGAGGATCAATTATTTTTAGAGCAAACGGATGTCTGCTCTAAACGCTTATTGCGGCGTCACTGTTCGTTAGATAAAATTTTCCGGACGAGAATTTCCCTTTCGCTCGGGGAAACGAAAAATCAGTGAAAAAAAAGAAACGGATCACGGATTATTTTTCATCGATGTTCGTCCAACGTTCGCACGGATATACAGGCTCCATGTACGTTTATGTGACTAACGACTTACTCGGTAGAACGATGACTAATATTAGCCCACGTTCAATTTCTACGTACGTACTTTGCAATTATAACGATCTATTCGGGGAAATGAATTCGTTGCCTTTGTTAGTACCTAGACAGAATTAGAAACCTGATTCCGAACGTTCCATGCCAACCGACATCAATGAACTTCACCGAGTTAGAAATTCGTGTCGAGTCGAGGTTTGAAAGTACGTACCATGGCTCATTTTTTTCCTCTCGCCGCGAGACAATTTGATATAAAGTTGCCGGATAGACCGGGGTTGTTTTCCCGACGAAAAAGAGCGCGTCGTCTTTTCTCGGCGATGCTGACAAAAGGCGGCCGCCGGCCGTGCGCTACAAAAGAGATGCTCCTGCTCCTCACCGCGTGCACAGTACGTACAAACAGCGATTCTACCTGACTACCATAAGCTGCAACGACTCAATGACTCCTATCCAATTGTAACGATCGCTCGCGTAGCTGTCAGCACTTCATAAAAAATACATTTCACACGGACGATAGATTTCGATCGAGCCGTTGAACCATCATCTGCAGATGTGTACACAGAAAGCGAAGTGTTCGCCAAAGGTGTCCAAATCCTCCGCGCGTTGGACGCTAATTTGTCGCCGCGACTGTCGGGATCGTTCGCGCGTCCGCCAGAGGAAAGCGTGACGTGGACGAGAATCCGTACGCGGTGGCTGTAAGATAGCAGCAGGCAGTAGTGCGAGCTGGCCGTTCGCCCGTTTTCATTCATGATTTCGCGATGCTGGCGCCGGGCCTCCGTGTGTACCTACCACCTGCCCCGGCGGCCTCCTTTGTGTCCCACCACCAATACCGGCCGCCGTTAAGCCACCCCTTCCTCTCTTCCCTGTCCCCCGTGTTTCGTTGCCGGCGTTACGTTCAGGGATGTACTTGCGTTCGGCCACCGAGGAGAGATTAGTAAAAAGTGCCAGCCCCTGTGTTACAACGCGGCCAGGCAAAAGGGGCCTGACCGGGGCCTGACCCTGGCGCCGTAAAACAGATCTCTGAAATCTCGCAGCATGACTACTGTGGCACATATTTTTATCCGTTCATTAATCAGAATTTAACTACCTTTACGATACATTCATACGTACCTTTACCACGTTCCCTGCCAGACCGTTTTTTGAAGACTTTCCGTTCAGGCCGCGTGGGGCGTATGCGCCCCACGTTTAACATTGTATTATTTTGTTTCTGGCGAATGTCTTACAATAATTAAAATAGCGCAAAAATCATAATTATCAAGGAAAAGTTGTATAGTTTAACATGCATAACACAACAAACCAATAAATTTATTTTTCTAGGAATTAGTTTAGAAATACCTGGCTGAACATTACTAAGCCAGTTGCATCCTCATGGCTTGAACGAAAAGTTCAGCGTGGGGCGCATACGCCCCACGCGGCAGGGGACGTGTTACTCTAGTACGCTCCAGCATCTCTTTCTATGATCTGTTAACGCTTGTGTACAGATTCCTACCATGTCTTTTTCCGCCGCAAGGTCCCATAAGGCTGGCACTCTTTACTAATCTCTCCTCGGTGGTTCAGGGATCTACAGCTTCGGACAATTATTCTGTACCCACTACTGCTTATGTGTGAGTTCCCGAGCGAGACAATATTCACAAGTAGTAAGAAATCTATTCGTTTATGTTTCTATGCTCCAGGCTTAAGCATTGGCATCATCATCATATGCCGGAGCATTGAAACATAAAACAATAGATTTCTTACTACTTGTGAATATTGTCCGGCACAGTAATGGGTTCAGAATAATTGCCCGAAGCTGTACTTACGTTCGGCGTGAAAATGTTATCGGTCCTTGTGCGAAAGAATGGGCCCTCCCGAGCTTGAGAAATACAGGTAGAAACGAAGCACGGTTCGATTCTGTCCCAGACTCTCTGCTTTTACTGTGTCCGCATGTCGTACACGCGGACGGGCCTTAACCCTTTGAGCGCTATGAACCCATATATGCGTTCTTACACACTATCGTTATGTTGTTCATGTTGCTTAATGAAATTTTCGTTGCTTGTGTTGCTTAATGAAATAAATGGTTATTAACCATTTCGGTATTAACGAGCGCCGGATATATCCGGCATCCATCCGATGATTGTTATATTTATAATTTTTTATATAATTTTGTATATACTTCTGTATTTAATGTTGTACATATTTCTGTACCGAATTTTGTATAGATTTTACTTATAATTAATAGAATCTTATGTAAATAATTTTCAATATTGAAACAACAACCAACACTCGTTGGAAGAAACATTGTTTTATTAAGCACAGTTCTTATTTAACGCTTAGGGAAATGCTCATAGAAAGGTAGACTGACAGTGTGTTATAGACAGTTATACACAGTTTTATAGAATCAAGACAGTTTGTTATAAGCACATTTTCGGTGCGGCACCTCGTTAGCGGGGGTATCATGATGGACAGAGCGCCCATACCGAAAGAGTTAAGACTCTTGAGGTCGCTACATAATTTATTTCAGTTACAATCAATGTACTCTGCAATGAAAATTCTGCTCAACTTTTGAAAAGTACATAGCGCCTAGGAATTTCTGTACAGAGCGACCAGTTCACGGCGCACGTTGAACGTCGGACAACGCGGCGCTCAAAGGGTTAATTCTCTCAGCATCCGGGATCGATTTCGCTGTTTTTTCACTTCCGAGGAATCTCGCGCGCGCTACTGTTACGAGGCACCGCGGTGATTCACGGCGAGCGTAATTTACAGAGTCCCGAGTTCGATCGAGTACCGAGAAGAAGCTCGTTGCGAAAAAAAAATTCATTTGCACGCTTCCGAGCGTGTGATCCGATAAGGGTCGAATTAATCGGCTCGCAACCTATTTAATGTCGGCGTTATTATTAGCGGGATAGATGGAAAACAATGATACAGGCAGGGGACAACGTCGATTTACCGGATACGCGAGTAATCGAAAATGATTTTGCGGACTACGGATTCTTTTCGGTTGCGGTTGCGAGCTTATGCCGCGAGAGCTCGGAAGAGTAGACGTTGTTCGAACCAGAGATCACTTTGGAGATTGCTTATAAGCTCGGTTTCGGCAGAGAAGTGAGCCGCGTTAAAAAGTATCCTTTATATTAGAAAGAAAAAACAGATGGTCTTGAAACAGGCGATCATGACTGTCTTTCTTTAACCGTTTGAGCGCTATGAACCCATATATGGGTTGTCGCAAAACCATTCGATTTTGGCCATGTTGTTCCTGTTGCTTGTGTTGCTTAATGGAAAAGAAAGGTTATTAAGGCTCTTGAGGTCACTACATAATTTATTTCAGTTGCAATCAATGTACTCTGCAATGAAAATTCAATCTGTTCAACTTTTAAAAAGTACGTAGCCCATAGGCAGTTTTGTAAACAGTGACCAGCCCATGGCGCACGTTTAACGTCGGACAACGCAGCGCTTAAAGGGTTAACAACAAATCAAGTACCTCTATGTGCACACATTTGCCACATTGGATCTCCTGTATTATGAAAAAATCAGATCGCCTAAAATGAACTCTGCTGCGAGTTATTAACGCGTTGTAGAATTTGATGCGATTCAAGGCATCGCGCGGAAGACAGGGCGTCGAGGGAAACAAGATCGTGGGTGGGTTCGCGTTCCCGGTGTCGGTGTCATCTATCGTTTCGGGTTGGTGCTCCGTTTTTCCTCGTGCCCGTTCGTACCCTCCCATCGGCGACCCGGAAAAGCACGAGACGCGTGTCGGTTCGCTTGCACGGAAATTATCGAACAAGCGTCGGAGAGGTCGCCGGAGGTCGGCCAACTCGAGAGCACGTTTCGATTCGTTCCCCGATGCGTCCACGGGCTGCGAAACTCCTCGCCCGAGACTCGCCGGGGAACGCTTCGATTTTTAACGTTTAACGGCTGTTATAAATCTTCCGTTGATCGCGCACTTTCCATCGGGACCCGTATAGACGTTTCGTCGAATCTTTTGCTTCGCGACTTGTACGAGGAAACTTTATGATCCCGATATCTCGACGAAAATCTGTTGATAAGTATACTTAAAAATGTACCACGTGCACTTAAGGCCAAATGTCTAACACAAATCGAAGTACTGCATATTAATCGTTAATTTCTCGGTTTCAGGATACGATGTCCATTTCTGGATTCATGTGCACGTGGCGTATTTTTTAGGTATACTTATAATTAGCAAAGCTGAAATAAATCGAGATGATTGCACATCTTATTTGATTGTTATCCTTAAAAAAGCGTATCTGCATGAACGAGTAAAGAATCCGATGAGACGCGACACCGAGGCTGACGCGACAAAATTCTTCTGAAACTCGAAGGAAGTCTATATTGATACACGACGATACAAAAATTATTGAGCCGTTGAAGATGATCGGTTCTATCTTTATCAGAAAGAGCCGTGCACGAGTAAATTATAGTTATTTGGATCAGGTTTTCCAGTGCGTCTCGCACGAGAGGCTTCTCCGCTGAGAGCTCCTCGTCCCTCGAATCGAGCAACGCGGATCATGCAAATAGAAATATTAATATGCGATCCGGCGAGGAACGTTACGCAACCGTTAATAACCCGTAATGTTTGTAGATAGCCGCGAGTCGTATTGTATTAACACGTGATAATGTAATACGATGGGTGTTATTGGAACGGCGGCGTCGACGTATCGGAGCGTTACTGTTACGCGCTGCCGGGCTCGATGCATACATCTATTTTTCAGTTGTTTCCCTTTCAGGGATCAAGATATGCGCGTGCATGCCGGGAACGAATAATTGGATCGGTGTATCAATTATCGAACGTTCCTCGGTAGCGGCCGCTTTGTCGCGATTCCTACTTTCTCCGATCGAGCAAGTATCGAGTGATGTTTCGAATTACTAGTTTCTGGTTCGCGCCGAGTTATACACGTACGGATAATTAAATGTGCTGGAGTACGTGCAAGAAGTAGAATAGCCGTAGAATTCTAAGTTCCATTATAGGTTGACTCCTATTCTATTTCTAATGTGAACTTTGAGACGGAAGAAATTATTCTGAATTGATTTTGTTCTCGATGAATAAGGAAAACTCGAGTGAAAAGTGGAAATTAAGGGAGGGGGGATGTTAAGAGTAAGGTCAAGGATGACTGCAGCAATGAAGTCATGGGCTTAAGAAGGGTTTATAACTAAAATATGCAATCGTGGATCTTATTTTATGATTTTGAATATATAATCATCAATTATATGTTAGATAAACTAAAGTGATCAAAAATATATAATGATTATTGCCTAGCTTGGGCTGTAACAAATATGACAGCCTGTACTCTGAAATTTCTTTTTCATTCAATTAAAAAATGAAATTTTACGAGTAATTATTTATTAAGGCGTAGGTAAAAATCGTTTTCATTGTGAAATAATCGGCTTATATTAAAATCTTGAAAATCAGCGACCGATCTAACAAAAGTTCTCAGAAGCATGACAGACATTATCAAAGAGTAACTAACGTACAAAGAAATTTATTTAAACTTAATTTTTTATATTTTCTTATATTATTTACAATTATAACACAGGTTATTAGTAAATATTAACAATGAAAACAATTGCTAAGAAGTTGCATCATTATATACATAATTTTTTTTCTGACTGAAGCTAAAGAGCAGTCAAAATGACTCCCTTGGGCAATATAGTGTTAAATAGAGGACGATCTTTGTGGAAGGTTGAAAGGGAAAATTGTTGATTGTCACAGGGACCGGCGAGTCGGGAAAGTCCACATTCATCAAACAGATGAGAATCATCCACGGCTCCGGGTACTCGGACGATGACAAGAGGGGGTTCATTAAACTGGTTTACCAAAACATTTTCATGGCCATGCAGTCGATGATCCGAGCGATGGACCTGCTCAAGATCCAGTACGCCGATTCCTCGAATATAGTGAGTATTTTTATCGGTGACCGTGGCTCCGGGTTCTTCCCGCCCGCGTTAATTATGGTGCTCGAATGCAACGTGTGTTCCTCTTCCCGGGTCCGATTCGTAGGAAAAAGCGGAACTCGTGCGGAGCGTGGACTTCGAGACGGTCACGACGTTTGAAAGTCCATACGTAGAAGCAATCAAAGATTTATGGGCGGACGCTGGTATACAGGAGTGTTATGACCGCAGGCGAGAATATCAGCTCACAGACTCCGCAAAGTAGTAAGTACCGTTTCTTGGAGTGTTGAAAAAAGAACATAGGTTATCGTCGATAATCAAGCGGGGATGATACCCCGTCTCATTTAAACTCGAGCCGATCGAAACGAATTTTAATATATAAGACCGTTCGAGACGATATCGACGATTTCGATTCGACGGCTTCGCTGGTTTGATTTCTCGATATAAGCACGAGCTTCGAGCGTGGAAGAGTAATCGTAAAGTCGCAGAGCGTGACGAGAAGCACGAAGAAGGAACGTCGAGGGATCGTGCGACGACGTGGACACGAACGTCAACGCGGACGAAGTTCGAGCTTGTGTCGAGAGATCACGATGTTAAATTTGATTGTGCAAAATGTATTTTTGAAGCGGACGCATTTCTCCGTCCCCGCGCATCGGGTATTCAGGATCTAATGTTTCAGTTACCTAATGGAGATAGATCGAGTCGCAGCACCAAACTACCTCCCCACAGAACAGGACATTCTTCGCGTGAGAGTGCCCACTACCGGTATAATTGAATATCCTTTTGACTTGGAAGAAATCCGATTTAGGTAGGTCTCGTCGTGCAAACAGAGGAAGAACCTGGTGGCTGCCTGTGCCTGCGATCTACTTACATCGGACTCTTTCTGCATCGTGGCTGCATGCGTTGTGACTCACCGGTTTCACTTATTTCCCTGCATCAAAATCTCTCTATCGGTCGTTACGTTCCCTTCTATTTTCCACTCCGCTGATTTCTCGCCAACACTATCGATCTCTTTCCGGTTTTACGAAACGAGTATCGCCAACAATTTCTCGAACAGAAAATTTCGATAACTACGACGATTACGATTATTATTATTAACAGCTGCTCCCTGTTGTGATAAATAAAATACGTACTCCTCTCGTAACGATCATCCCTCGACACACGCATGGCATGCACTCTATCAGGACTGTGGCTTCGTTTGTTTTGCAGTTATCTTAGTGACCTAGAACGTATCGAAAAGCCCGACTTCCTTCCTTCCGAACAAGACATTCTTCGGGCCCGAGCTCCCACTACTGGCATTATAGAATATCCGTTCGATCTGGACTCCATCATATTTAGGTACTAACACACTCGAATTTTTACTTACGTTCTTAGGAATTGGTCGTTCCGCGGGATTAGAAGTGTACTTGGATCGATTTATTGCACTATCGGTATATGTGTATAGATGCATGGAGTAGTTTGTCGGTAGTCGTGGAACAGAATTTAAATTTACTTTTAAATATAAATTGGTATCTGAACTCTTTACAGCTTCAAGTCGCTTCGTTAGATCGGCGCATGTGAAACCTCGCTTAGACTCCCCAGTTAGAAAATTCCGTAATTTGAGACTATACAATCGACTGTACAGGATGATCCAATACCTTCATCTTAGAGAGTAGAAGATTTAGGAAACAATTTGTTTGATTAAAGGCAATCTGCACAAAGGGGACCGTTTCACAATAATAATAATTTTTTTATAGGTGATGGCGCTTCAGAGATATCAATGTCACTTTCGCTTGTTTTACTGGAAAAAAGAAAATAAAAATTGGGATCTTTCGAACAAGCGGAAGTGACTTCCATCTATAAAAAAAGTTATTATTCCTGCGAGACGGCCCCCTTTATGCAGGGTAACTTTGATTGAACAAATTATTTTCTAACTCTTTTACTTTTGGAGATTAGGTAGTAATAGTTATTGGACCACTCTGTGTTTCGCACATTTTGTTGTTTGCACGTTGCAATAATACCTATTTACCTTCATTAACTAACTCTTTGTTGATAATTGTAAAGCGTTAATAATATTCGTTTGTGCACAATTGTTCAAGTTTGTGATGTAATGTTAACGCGAACAGTCGTTATCAATTATGCGTAGCGTAAACAAAATCGTAATTAATTGTATCTTAGAATACTGTTTTCAAGGTAAATTAACATATGGAGATAAGTACACGTTTAAAAATAGATTTATTCGACCGATTCCTGTTTTGATTTTCTCTACTTCTCTTTCATCCTAGTTCTCTTATTCTTTGCATGTTTGCCTCTGCAACTTACGGCTTTGTAAATATCGTAACATTTACAATTTACATTCTAACTACTACTAGATCAGTAACAATAAATAAGAATTAATTTAGTAACAGTAAATAAGAGAAGTTAGAAATATTGAATAAAAATGAGTGAAATAGCAAAACGGTTTGATCGTAGAACGGATAAAACATAATTTCATTTTACAGGATGGTAGACGTCGGTGGACAGAGATCGGAAAGAAGAAAGTGGATCCACTGTTTCGAGAATGTCACTTCTATCATCTTTCTAGTAGCTTTAAGTGAATACGATCAAATTTTGTTTGAGTCGGAGAACGAGGTAACTGCCACTTTCTCTCTCCCTCTATCTTTTTTCGTTGTCGATGGAACGCGATAATAACTTTGACCGATTGTCATTTTTCAGAATCGGATGGAAGAAAGTAAGGCGTTGTTCAAAACAATTATCACATATCCTTGGTTTCAACAGTCCTCAGTAATTCTGTTCCTAAACAAAAAAGATCTACTCGAAGAGAAGATTATGTACTCCCATCTCGTCGACTATTTTCCCGAATACGATGGTACGTATACATTTTCCACGTTCATTCTTAATAATATTATATAATAAGATATAAATAAATCGCGCAGACATAATTGTATTGTTCCCTACGTGAAGTACATGAAAAAAAAGAACAGAATTCGATGAAACAATTGGAATTCGAGAGTCGAGCCTTTCTCTTTAGTCGTTGCGCGTTATATTCGATTCCTTCCCTAAACGAATTAGTTTTGTGGTGTAGGCCCAAAACAGCAAGACGTACCGGCCAGGGAGTTTATCTTAAAGGTCTATCTCAGCTGTAATCCCGATCCAGACCGCATGTGCTACTCTCACTTTACGTGTGCGACAGGTCTGTTCAAAGCGTAACGAAAGATCGTTGATGTTTTCTCGTAGAAGCAGATCGTCCCGGTATAAATGATAAAGTGGTAACGCGTATTTCTAAGGCTTGAACCAACCCCTCTCGGTAGACACGCGTGTTAGAGCACGTGTTTTGTATCCTGATACAATTAGTCGATTTGTTCGGTGAGGATAATTCATGTGAAAATCAATTGAAGTCAATCGTCTGTGATAAATTCGATTGTATCTCCTTGCGCGCATCGTGTAAATATTCGTTGCTCCTTATTTCTATGATCGTTAATATGAGTTCGTATAATTTGATAAAACAGACATACGCGTATCGAAGTTACATAAACCCAATCCAGTTGACACAACTTTTAAAAGGTTTCTTTGTGAGTCAACGGAACTAATTGAATAATGTTACCTTCGGATTTAATTAGATTTGGATAAAAAGTATGTATCGACTCGGCAAATGGAATTAACAGGAAAGTTTCATTTGACGTTAGGTTCAACCTTAATTTCATTCGGTTTTTAAATACACGCGTTATGTATTAGAGTTAGACAACGTAGTAAGATAATTGAATTCGAGTGTCGGTCTT